>PVKH010000832.1:0-34017 GCA_004027955.1 Chaetophractus vellerosus | reverse complement strand
GGGCTCCAGCATTCAAAACTCCAAACTCTGTCCTCTGCCATGTCCTTTGCTCTGTGAGGCCCCGCCCATCAAGGGGGTGGGGACACAACATCCTACTGAGGTGCCCAAGTTAAGCCCTAATCATAATTTTCTTTTTTTGTTACATATCTCCCCCCCCCCTTTCTGCTTGTTCTTGCTGTGTTCATTTTTGCGTTCTTCTGTGTCTGTTTTGTCTCCCCCCGTTGCGGCGACGCGCCGAGTCAGCTCACCGCGCAGGCGGCTTGCCCCGCTCGCGGGTGGCTCTGCTCTGCTCGTGGGTGACTTGCCCTGCCCATGGCGGCTTTGTCCTGCCTGTGGCAGCTTTTTTTTTTTGCCCTGCCCACGGAGGCTCTGCCCTCCCCATGGTGGCTTGCCCCCTCAAGGCGCTCTGCCCCCTCAGAGAGGCCCCCGGGAACCGAATCCGGGGCCTCCCATGTGGTGAGCCGGCGCCCTATCCACTGGGCTACAGCCGGCCCCGCCTAATCATAATTTAATCAAGCAAAAGTGAAGCCTCTGAAGTTAATACCATCTGATAAGCCCAGAGGAACAGACCAGTTTACAAACATAATCTAATATCTCTTTTTAGAATTCATAAAAATATCAAGCTGCTACACATACTATAGATATACCACAATCTACTTAACCATTTCTCTCAATATGGACACTTGGGTGGTTCGCTGGCTTTCACCATTGTAAGATGTGCTGAAATGAACACCTTCGTATATTCATCTTTGAGTACTTACATATATTTTTTAAGTTAAAATTTAAAGTAGAATATCTACTTAAAAAAACACCACCACCAAAAATCTACCCAAAGTTTATAGCAACTTACCTATACTGTATGTATGTGTCCGTTTTTCTACCTTCATCAGTACTAGAGTTGTAATTTTTACATTTCCAACACTTTGATTCAGATTGTACTTGTTTTATTTGAATTTTACTGATGACTAGTTACGGGTTTATTTTTTGTTATATAAATACATGTTTTTGTTATTCTATATATACATAATTTGTGACTTGCTTATTTGAGTTCTTTTTCCATTTTTCTACTGGGTTGTCTTTTTTTAACTGATTGATTGTATATTTGAACTCTTTACAGGCTATATAGCTCAAACGCATTTTCCAAGTCTGTCTTTTGACCTTTACCTTGAATTATGGCATTGGGGGCATACAGAAGTTTAACATTTTTGTGTAAACAAATCTGTGGTTATATTTATGGCCTCTGGATGTGGGTCTTGCCCTAAAAAACTTCCCCAAACCATGATTATACAAGTTTTCTCCAGTACATTCTTCTAATATTTTCATTGTTTATTATTTTCTGTTTTCTTGTTTAATCCATTTGAAGTTTTTTGTGTGTTTTGAAATATCTAACTTAATTTTTTATATGAATTTCCAGTTTTCTAACACTACTTATTGATTGGTGCATGTTTTCCCCTGATTTAAAAATTTCTAATGTCTATATCTATATATCTCTAGTCATCCCAGAGCTATGTATTTTTCTTTGCCCAAACTATTATATTTAAATTTCTATAATTAAATATTTGCATTACCATCAAATAGGAAAAATTCCAATTTTTTTTTTCATTTTTCTTAAATGTTTCTTGACTATTCTTGTACCTTTTCTCATCTTTGTGAATTTAAGGATTAGTTTATCAAGTTCTATGACAAATCTGTTATATTTTTCACATTTTAAAATAAATGTTTGTATTGATCAAAGGAGCTTTATTTTTTCTTACTCTGCATTAGACAAATTCTTCTTTAGAAAACATTACATCCTCTTTGTGAATAAATTCCTCATAAGGTCAAGAAAAACATTTATAACTTGCCTCAACGATCCCTTAAAATAGCAGAAACACTTTTAGTATACAGAGGAAACTCCTGAAAGCATTGCAAAACCTTCTCCAAATAGTTGCTTTACCTGGGAGTTCTAAATATCTGGAGAAATAGCATCACCAATTTAGCATTCTACATATTTATGATGCATCAGATCAGTGCGGACATCTAAATAATTAATGATGTAACAATAAATAGATTGTTTGATCACTGATCTTTCTCATGGAGTTGTTGAATAGGAAAACCAGACACTCCACATGAAGTCATGAAAAAAACTATGGTCTTAATGTTTCAAAATTCTGCAAAACTTTGGCACATAAAAATTACTTACATAATGCTTTGAAGTCAATGGACTTACATCATATACCATAATGCACTTAAAGTGGATCAAAGACCTAAATGTAAGAGATAACGGTATAAAACCCTCAGAAGAAAACATAGGATCAAATCTGCATGATTTTGGATTTGGCAATAGTTTCATAAATATGATACCAAAAATACAGGCAACAGAACAAAAATAGATAAACTGGACTTTGTTTAAATTAAAAACTTTTGTGCAGCAAAGGCAACTATCAAGAGAGTGAAAAGACAATTCACAGAATGGGAGCATATATTTGAAAATCATATATTTGATAAGGGTTTGATATCTAGAGTATATAAAGAAATCCTACAATTCAACAACAAAAAGGCAAACAACTCAATTAAAAAATAGGCAAAGAACTTGAATAGACTTTTTCCACAGAAGATATACAAATGGCCAGTAAGCACATGAAAAGATGCATGATATTATTAGTCACTGGGGAAATGGAAATCATAAACACAATGAGATACCACGTTACACCAACTGGGTTGGCTAGAGTAAAACAAATCAGAAAATAGCAAGTGTTGGAAAGGATGTGTAGAAATTGAAATGCTTGTGCATTGCTGACGGGAATGTAAAATGGTACAGCTGCTGTGCCAAACAGATTAGTAGTTCCTCAAAAAGTTAAACATAATACTACTTTATGACCCTACAATTCCACTCTTAGGTATATACCACAACTAATTGAAAACAGGGATTAAGCAGAAAATTGTACACCAATGTTCATAGTAGTAGTCACAAGGCCAAAAGTTGGAAACAACCCAAGTGTCCATCACCAGATGAATGGATAAACAAAATGTGATATATACACATGCAATGGAATTTTATTCAGCCATAATAAGGAGTGAAGTCCTGATACATGCTACCAGATAGATGAACCTTGAAAATATTATGCTGGATATTCTATGACTCCATCTATATGAAAATTAAAATATCTAGAAGAGGCAAATTCACAGAGACAGAGAGTATATTAGGTGCTACCAGGACCTGGGGGGTAGCAGCAATGGGGAATTACTGCTTAAGGGGTACAGTGTCTGATCGGGTAATGAAGACTTTTGAAAATAAATAGTGGTGATGACTGCATAACATTGTGAATGTAATTAAATGCCACTGAATTGTACACTTAAGAATGGTTAAAATGACAAATTGTATGTTATATATACAAAGAAAATATGAAAATGTTAAAAGTAGATAAGAATAAAAGTAAATAAAACGTGAGGGAAAAAAGGGATACATAGGCACAAGAACTGGTGATGGTCAAGAAAAAAAGACACCTGGGGTGCTAGCTGGTGGGCTAATAGGTACTAGTCCCTTCCCCCAATTTCTTTAGTGTTATTGTATCATCTTTTACTAAAGGGGTTTTTAAAAGAAAGAGAAAAATGGCAATGGAGAGGGAGAAAAGTCCCAGATGACTTGTTCCATCATATCGCATTTTAGATCCATCACAAATTCCAATAATAATTACAATCATTCTGGTTCCCAAGTACCCTTGTATAGTCTCATAGCTCCATACCATGTCCCCATGCCCGATCACACACATGGATACGTGTATATTTTATATAGACAAAGATTTACGGATGGATATACATATACATAAATGTACACACGTGTGCTTTGCTGCATACATGTGCATACCTTAGAAAGAGTAAGCAAACGGACAAAACAAAGCGCAAAATCAAAAAGTTGAAGATACAGCAGAAAATATTGTGGAGAAGTTGGAAGAGAGCATGGAAGAGAATAGATACACATGAAAAAGGGGGGAGCAAACTGCAGAAGAGTGGTATTTATTAACACCCAGTGTAGCTACATCCACAGCAATCCTATCTGACCTAGATTTTCTTGACCTTCTCACCTTCCAAAATTAAATGTAGACATAGGGTTTTCAGAAGGGCCATGTGCTTTTCTAAAATTGCTTCTGGGATGAGCTTATTATGCTTATGAGGACTTCCTAATTTGGCTAATAATGAATTCACATGTTTGCTCTAAATTGCTATAATATATATACCAAGTATGAGGTAGAATTGTTTTATAGCATTGCTCTGTATATATATATTCTAGTAGAAAGACTATATTTCTTGGGGAAGGAGTATAATATTCAGCATCTAATGTCAGAATCATATCTAATTTTTCTTCCAAATGATTTTTCTTATTATGAAATGCCAATAAATGTTTTTATCAAAGTTGCCTACAGTGCAGAAAAGGCCATTTAGTTGGGAAATATTGATATTACTGGAATAGGGGGCTTTTATGCATTTATCTCACTATTTATGTATGTAACAGGAGCTCCATTTGGATACATGTGAGTAGAGTGCACTTCCAAGTTAATGCAGACAGTTCTACACACATTCAGGAGGATACCAAGCATCTGGGTAACATGAGGTGGGAAATTTGCCTCCTGATATATTAATCAAACTTTAAGCAGTGTACAAATGAGTATACGAAAATTAAGGGCCAGCCTTTGGCTAAAGGCCAACTTTTATCTTCATAAAAATAATGCATATTGTATGGCTCCTTGCATCAGAAGCTAGTGAAGTACAGAACCATCATTGTGCACTTATCTACTATTCTTTTCACTTTTTTACCCAGCAAAAGGGAAGGGGTTAGGGGTTGCTTGTAAAGAGTGTCAGGTTGATTGAATTTATCACATTTCTTCGGAAGTTAATACCATACTAGTTGCTTGTTGGCTTCCCCCCCCCCCCACTTTCCACACCTTTATTATTTCCCAGCACCCCTGTTCACCAATGCACAGGATATGTGGATTTACCTCACTCTTCATTTAGGGCCTGCCAAGATCTTCTCTGTGCTTAGGCAGGAAGGCAGGTCCTGGTACTCAGCCAGTAGCTCGATTTTTTCAATAACAGAAATATTCAGGCATGGCTCTGCTGGACAGGAAGAGAGCTCTGACTCCCACTGCCTCATCATATGATATCAGGGGAGGGCTTGTTTCTGGGTAACATGTCATTTTTTTCTACTAGAAGAATACAAAGTAAATGTGGACCTGAGAATGCATTGCTTCCAGGACAGCCCCTTTCTCAACCAATGTCATTTCCCATAATGCAATGCCATGCTCCCCTTCTCCTCTCCTTCAGAGTCCAGTTGCACTACTGGTCGTTGTAGATTTGAAGCGAATGTAGGTAGAGGCCTGATAATAGGAAAGAGAGTGGCGGGTGGCCTCTTCAGAAGTCAGTCCCAGGATTTGGTTTGGACGGCTGCCTCATTTTCAAGCTCTAGTTTATGGTGGGTGTCTGTTTGCCAAAGGCTGTCAATGCAAAAATACCAGAAATGGGTTGGCTTTTATAGTGGGAATTTTTATTAGGATAAAAGCTTATAGTTCTGAGGCTGCGAAAATGTCCACATCAAGGCACCATCAGAGATGCTTTCCCACCAAAGGTTAGCTGCTCTCAGATCCTGAAGTCCTGCCACATGGCAAGGCAAGATGGCGGGTCTGCCAGTCTCTCTCTACTTTCTCCTCAGGCTCAGCTGTGGGTAGCCAGACATCTCTCCCTGGGCCTCACATCCTTGAGCCTCTCGGGGCTTCTCTGCCTTTCAGAAGCTGTAGACAAACCTGGAGTCCTGTCTCTCACATGGCAGGGTCAGAATGACAGAACTCCCTTCCTCTGTGTCTCTTCTTTCTCTGTGTGTGTTCTCTGTTTATTTAAGACCCAGCAAGAGGGCAGAGACCCAACTGGGTCGTGCCTCACTGACCTAGTGCAGTCAAAAGCCCTAAAGTGATCTAACCAAGCAATCTGATCTAAGGTCCCTTAACTGAATTTAATGCAATCAAGGGGCCCCACACCCACAGGAATGGATTAGTTCAAGAATATACTCTTTTCAGTGGGGTGGGGTAAGCATGGGATTGAGTGAAGCCTCTCCCAACCTTCTGGGTTTGACTTGGTTAAGTGTAATTTCACAAAAATGATTAATCATTAATTATTTCAACACATTTATTGTTTGTCTACTACACTAATCACTAAAATATCAATAGTCTTGATGTTCAGAGTTGTGATTTTGTATGGTTTTGTGTGCCATCCTGAATATTTTTATGAGAAGTTTGAAAAGAGAGATTCAGTAACTATTAGCAATTACCACCCTATTATAAAAGTTCCTCACTTTGTTATTCTAAAAGTCTTGCCCCATATATAATTCCACTAGAAACCACAAACTCTCTGGTCGTGTAACTGTTTACATGACGTTCATGTAATTATTTGCCGTCATACTAAGACTAGAAACCCAAGCTTCCAGAATGGTGTCTAGAGTACCATTCAGGTCTCACATAGTCCAAAGTGAAACAAGAATGCTGAGCAGAGGGAAGCACAGGGTTTGCTCCTTTCTCCACTAACCAGTGTAAATGTGGTGAAAAAATATAATTTTGCCAGATGTGATCAACAGAACCAAGAACATACATATCAGTAATAGCATACAGAAGGTGGGAGAATAAATAATGTTTTCACCCACCGCTTCCCAGCCCACACGGAAATCTCATTCTTTGGGTGACCACGGGTAAGAGTGACAAGACTTACTGAACAGTGCATTCAGTGTAGGCCATTCTACTGAGGGCAAGGGTCATGTGTGCAAATATGTGGTCGTTTCTTGGTGTTGTTGGACTCAGAATTCCTAAAGGAGTGGCTTGACGTATCGTCCCTCAAGCCAGCATCCCTAAATATGAATTCTGTCACCAAGGACGTTGGTAGGTGTAAGGTACAAGATGGTTAGGTGATTCTCTCTAGCAAGAGCCTAGAATAATGCTGCTGATCTGTGCCAGATCCTTTAGACTCCACATAAGCAGGTAGTAAGAGTAATATTCTATTTTGAAAATAAGGAAGTCTCAGGATTTATTCTAGCCTGAATAAAAGAGCACTGCACTTGCCATGTAGCCCATGTCAGGATTTTCCTCGTGAAGTCGTTTGAAAATGCCTACCATGGACCCTGGTGCTCTATTCTTAAGCACACAGCAGGGATTATTGAAGTCTTAAAATGTATAAAATGTGTAATAAGGTGGTCCTAGGCCTTTCTGTGGTCATAGGATAATTTAGGAATACCCCCGGAGGGGTTTTAAGCAGTATGAGCCCCCTCTGTGCCACCAGATGATAACTGCTGACTGCATGCCTTTATCACTAAATACATTAACCTACTATACACAGTTTTTAATATTTTAACTTCAAAATACTGGAGACCATCTGCCTACATTGTGTTCTGTTATAGATAATACATGTTACAAACTTTATTCTTAACAAAAATACATATCAGAACTGGCATTTGTTTTCTGGGTTGCTGTCACAAATGCCACACAGTGGGTTGGCTTAAACCCTGGGGATTTAGGCACTCAAGGTATGGAGGAGAGAAGAGCGGTATCGGGGCATTAGCAGGGAGGTGCTTTCTCCCCAGTCTGGAGCATTCTGGTGCTGGCTGCCCGGCAGTCCTTGGGGTGCCCTGTTTGTATTCCTGCCTCTCCTCACCTGGAGATGCCTCCTCCTTTCTCTTCCGGGCTCCCTCTGACCTCTATCTTCTGGCCCTTCCCCATGGCTTCTAGACCCTCCCCGTCCCCATGGCTTTCTGCTCATCCCTGTGGCTTTCTCTCACTGTCTGAATTCCTTCTGCTAATCTGGATCAAGACCTACCCGTGTTCAGTTGGCCAAAATCATCTAAAATAACATCTTCCAGAGATCCTGTTTACATTCGTTCACACCCACGGGAATGTGGATTAAGGACATGGCTAAATTGGGGTACATAATTCAATCCACCACAGAACCATTTTTCTTTTAATGGCATTCCTGATTAATTCTCTCCCTTAAAATGGCTATTCCTGCTATGTACAATGGCAGAGTGGCAAGTACCTAGTACAACTAAAATCCATTACTACGTGAAAGGGAATAAATGAGGATAAAACTCATCTTTGAAACCTCACACTTTCCTTTGTATTCTTCTCTTACCCCCGTTAGTTCCCTCCATGGCCTCTCAGATCCTCTGCTCTTCTCCACAGTCCATGTCTCAATTGCCCATCCAGCCCTGACTTCTTTCAGAGTGCTTCATATACCAAAATCACTTCCACTTCATCTTCTTCCCTTGCCCAACAACATGTCCAATTCTTTAATGCATATGATATCAGCCAGCTCTGACAGATGAGTCAAAATTAATTCATATCCACATATAAAAGCCTGATAAAACTAACTCTCCAAAGGGGTACTTGCATTTTCAAAGAGATGTTTATTAATTCAAATTAATTTCTAATTACTAAAATGCTTGCTTGGAGAGTGGGCTACTTTGACCAACAACTTTTGCCAAACTATATTGTGTCATCCTCCTAAACCATGAAATCAAGAATACCATCTAAAAACCCTACTTTTGAAAGGCTGTCATCAAACACGTGAGGGCTGTATCGTGTCCAACTATAGTCTTATGGTGATGAGCAACAAGCCCACATAAAAACAACACGTGTTCCAGTTAAGGTCTCTTGCCATTATCTGAGAAAGTATGTTTAGGGTATTTTAAGTTAGTAGCTTAAAACAAGCTGTTTAGGCATATATGTTAAAATAACCAAGGTCACAGTGACATGAAGGTTGCCTTCTAGTTCAACAGTGACCGCAGGTGGAATACCCACGTTGAGAGCAAGATCGCTAAAGAAAATATGTGGTGTATTTTGAGATAGTTTTATACCATTGGCTTTGATCTTTCTCCCCTGCTCCAAACTCACTTTCATAGCTGCTCGCTACAGTTCTTTCTCCCTGCCTCCTCTTCCTTCCATGCCTACTTGTTGCAGACTCTCATAAATTCTACCTGTGCAAGATGATTGAAACCCACTTCTTTCCTTACCACCATCCTAATGCAGGCCATTTTTTCTCACCCAGAGACATTCTGATGGCCTCCAAATGAGGTGCCTCCATCTCCTGTTGGAACCTTATATGCAGATTAGATAATGACGTGCAGCGTGATTGCTCAGAAATGCAGGTTCAGGGTGCCCTAACTGGTGAGGCCAAACTCTGTGCATTGACATTCAATGCTGGCTTTAGTCCGAAGCCACCTTTACAATCCCCCCCCCCCCCACACACACACACACACATTTATCATCTTTGTCCTTTCAGGCAAATCAAATTGGACTATACCCTGTTTCTGAACAGAATTTTTCCCATTGGTCATTTCTCATTCTCCCCCTAACCCACACCCCTTTCGTTAATTTTGTCTGTTGAAGTTCCATTTATCCTTTAAATTACTGCTCAGCCCTTAAAGCATTTCCTGATGCCCCCAATGAGACAGGAAATCTCTCCCTTGCATTCTTAAACACTTTGTACCCCTTCCTATAAAATCAGCATTTTGATTCATTATTATTTATATGCTTCAAATGAGATTGTAAGGTCTTTGAGAGCCGGAATTATATTTTACTTGCTTTTGTATTTACAATGCTTAATACAAAATCAAGCACTCACTATATATCAGAATTAAAATGAATTAAATCTGACATTTCTCTTGGTTTCAACTAGCATGTACCTTTTTTTTTTTTGAGTTCCATGTGTTATCTTGAGAAATGGTATTTCTATCATACAAATTTAAAAATAAATATGGAATTTAGCATTTTCCCTCTGTTCTATCTTCCAGTGATGAGATGTATTCAAAGATGTTAATTCTTGTAAGGGTAAAACTTTGATCGTGTCCCTGGAAGCCAATGTTTTTAGAAAGATACTCCAAATATGCAATTGTCTTTCTTTATAATTGGGAGTAGGGTTGAGGATCAGGAAGGTGTATCATTTTTAAAATGATATATTTGAAATAAAATATTTAAGTTAGACTAGTCTAGTGCAAAAACAATTCCTTTCTCCCCCCTGCAACCATCATGTAGTCTCATTTTCTGATAAATTACAGAGTTTCTGCTTTTGGAGTTAAGAAAATGTGTCCTAATACATTGTATATTTCCTCTTGGAGCAATCGAAGGAATCGGCCTAAGTGGTCTAAGAAAGCATTCTGTATATTTGGCCTCATTTTAGCATGAGCAGAAAATGGCTACTTACAGACAGTGATTATGTTGAAAGAAAAAGAGAGAGAAAGAGAAAGGAAGGAAGAAAGGGAGAAAGGAAAAGAAAAAGAAAAGAAAAAGAAACTCTGTTTTAAAATTTGCCTGGGCTGGGAGTAGGTAGACTCCATTTCCTGAAGTGTAGAGTGATACAGACTGTTACATAAATAATGAAAGTTACTGTAAAAACTGTGTCCTGCTAATACTCCCTTGATATTAAACAAGGGCAGGTCTGTCTTTAAAATACTACCCCATTTATTCTTGTAACATTCAATCTCTTCTAGGAATTTCAACTGCTTTTGAACATATAGATTGTTTCGGATTATTCACAGTAAGTGGCCTGTTTCTCCTGGAGTTTCTTTGAATCGAGAAGCCCCCCAGGGATGCTAGAAGAGCAGGCAAAGGAAACAAACCTCACAGTCGTCTAGTTGGTTCGCAGTTTAAAGTGAGTAATGGAGCCGTATGGCCAGCCAGCAGCGTGACCTTCACCTAGTAAGTGCTCCTCATGGACTTACAGTTAGGAGCCTTTTAATTCATGCTCTGGGTTTGTCCAGTATGGGGCTTAAGTAATTCCTCTGTCTTTTCTCAGATTAACTTGGAGCAATATTACTAAACTATGTCTGGAGATACAATATATTTTTAATTAATCCGTGGTCTGGTAAATTTCAACATTCAAATACATTAATGTTAGCCTGACTGATTGAGACTAGATTGAATTTTTTTTTGGTGGTAATTATTTATATAGAATGTACAAATTCAGTATTATTGTCTGTATGATTGTCGTCAAACCATGACTTCGTCACTTTGACGTGGTTTCACGCTTCATTTTAAGTGAAAGTGCTGAAGAGTTTAAAATAATGCTATCTCCCCCTTGCTCACAATAAAAGTAATGTAAAAGAAGGGATAGAGTCCTGCTCTAAATAATTATATTGGCTAAGGGCCAGTTAGGGCAAGAATATTAATTCTTACTCACTCCAGTGGCAAGTATTTCCTCTTTACTCAGCTGTATCGGCTAGTGCTCTGCTGCCCTGGAAAGGAAGTGATTTTAGCATCATGTTTGGGGGGTTTTCACTATTTTTAGATAGAATTACCTGTAAGTAAGTAATTCTCTGGAGAAAAAGAAAAACAGCAATGTATGAATATTGAAGCTTTATAAATATTTATTCTCCATTTTTTTCTGATTTAAGAAACAGTCCATGCTTATGATTTGTGTACTTCAAGGGAGATTAATATAGTAATATTTATTGAACACTTCCCAAGCACTTGAAAGTGATAATCAGAGGACGCAAGCGAACACAGCCCCTGCCTTCAAGTATCTCTGCTAAACAAGACGACATCTTTTTAGGCTGCCTGCAGCTACATTTCACTTACTATAAAGAAGTGTTCCCAGAAAGATGTATGTAAATTTATAGTTGTACACAATGGGTCAGGTTTTCCTTTCGCATAAGTGACATTTTCATAACTGCTTCCGAGCAGGATTCCCCTGTCTAAGCAGACTTCTTGAGATTGGAGAATCCAGCAACAAAAGGGATGTTAAGATACACAGAACAACACTTCACTTCTTCCAGTCCTGTGCGGGATGGTGGCTTGAAAAGAGCTTTGGTAATAGCCCCCTCTGAGGCGGATGAGTTGCTCCCTGCCAGCTTTTTATACTTGCTGCTTCCCCGTCTACAGTCCACTGAGACTGTGGTCATGGCTATGCCCACCTCTCCAAGAGAATCCGCTTAAACCATGGCAACCAAAGCAGGGACAGCGGTAAAGTTGGAACTGCTTGCCCCAGAAGGTGGCCATCCATCAGGCTTTCGCTGTGGCTTCACGAACTCTTCTGGGAGCCAGAAGCACAGCACAAAGCTGAAAGCACTGGGAGAATACAGAGCATGCGAGGATGTAGGTTTTCCTCTCACCTTCTCTGGGGCACCATCTCTCTTCTTGTGGTAAGAAGGGTAAGGCTCTCTTGGTCTCTAAAAGGGGTTTGACCCCTCGTGGAGGGACCATGGATGCTGAACCAAGTCAAGGCTTGAGGCTGCATGGAGTCCACAGGATGTGGCTGTCATAGTTGGATTTGTGTCCGGGCATCTCCGAGTGTGTCTGCTATCTAAGACAACAGCATTTTCTCTACTGACTCGGAGAAGGAGGAAACATTTTTAAACATACTTAGAGTCCCAACCAACTTAACTGAAAAGCACTTTGTCCGACATGAGTTTTTAAAACTGGGGCCTTGCTGTGTCTTCTATTACTGGAATTGGCTGGGACTACTTCCTTATCCTCTGTAAGAAGCTGTTAATAGTCAAAGAACAAACACTTGAATGTAAAGAGAACTTTTGGGAACCGAGTGAACTTCTTGAAGGGGGAATAATTTGATCTCTTGCAGAAACCGCTGTAGAGCAGACTTCAGGGGTGTGTGTGGCCGGGCTGCGGCACATTGGAGTGAGGGGCTGACCCGGGAGGTGGATGGGAGGTGGTGGAATCGGCCACGGCAGTGCAGCGACGAGAAAGCGAAGACTCGAGCCGGACTCGAAACCACACAAAAAGCTCACTCAGTGTCGGTCAGAGACCTAAATATAAACCTTAAAACAGCAAAACCTCCAGAAGAAAAGGTAGGAGAAAGTTTGTGTGACCTTGGGTTAGGCAGTATTTTTTAGGACACAAACCCAAATTATAAGAGTTAGATAAATTGGATTTTATCCAAATTAAAATTATTTTTTCCTTTGAAAGACATTGTTAAGAAAATGAAAGGCAAGCCACAGGCTGGGAGAAGAAAAAACTTTAAATCTTATATCGGATAAAGATCTTAATTCAAGATGCATAAATAATTCTTACATCTCAATAATAAGAAGGCAAACTACCCATTTTTTCAGGTGGGCAAAAGGTTCGAAGAAATATTTCCCTTCCCCACAGAAAATAAATGGGTGAAAGAGAAGCACGTGAAAAGCTGCACACTATTGTTTTCCATTAGGGAGATTAAAGCACAGTGAGATGCAGCTCCATACCTGTTAGAAGGGTTATCATGATCAAGACTGACCATAGAAGTGGCAGAATGTGGAGCAGCTGGAGGGGATGGAAAATGGTGCAACCGATTTGCAAAACAGTGAGGCAATTTCTTTTAAAGATAAGCAAATAGTTAACATATGACAGAGTAATCCCACGACTAAGTTTTTACTGAAGGGAATTGTAAGCATATGACCACACAGAGCCGTGTACACAAATGTTTATAGCAGCTCTATTCATAAGGCTAGTAACAGGAAACAACCAGATCCAGAATTTGTTTGGTGAATAAACAAATTATGGTATATTTATTCAATGGGATATTACTCAACAATAAAAAGGAACAAACAACAACATGGATGAAAGAAGCCTGACATTTTATAAAACTGCTTGCTGTAAGATTCCACTTATGTGAAATTCTAGAAAAGGCAAAGAAATAGAGAAAGCAAAACGGTTGCTACTAGGGGCCAGGGATTGACTACAGAAGGGCAGAGGGGAGCTTTCTGGGGTGACGTTTTGTACTTTGAGGATGGTGGTGATGCAACTGCACATATTAGTCAAAACTTAACAAAGCGTATGTTTTAAATGGGTTCTTTTTACTATGAAAATTGTAAATAAAGTTGATTTTAAACATTTTACTAAAAGTTTCTGAATTTGGAAAGCAAAACTGGTGAGCTAAGGAATTAGAGAGACCAGGAGTGGCCATTTGCCATGCTTTAAGTTGAGGGAGAGAGCATGGTGGTGCAGAATTATCATTGTCTCGCTAACTAAATGGGTGATCCTGGACGAAATAACGTAACCTCATAACCTCGCTGACCCTCAGCTTCTCCAGCCATAAAACAAGAAAGCTGGACAAAATGATCTTTCTTTACAGCTCTGAGATGGACAAAAGATAGAGTTGTTTTTATATCAGAGGGATATATCTTGAGGGGTGCTTAATCAACAATTTTGGTTCCATGTTATCAGGCTATATTAATAAAATTGAAAAAGGAAACTCTGATTTATGTAGTTTGACACTATTTCAAAACAAGTTGAAATGGAAAGGGTTGAGTAAGCAAATACAGGAAAGAAAGTGGTTCCCTAAATAAAGTTTTCATATACAAAACTCCTCTGATGTACCTCTATTTGCACAGAATGTTTTAACAGTTCTGAGGATTAGTCACCATCAACATAGACCAGTAGAGTTGAGGCTATCAAAAACACATGGGGTTATTAAGTGGTAGACCGAAAATATCCATTGGTGCTTGTCATTAGGAAAAAAAGTAACAATAGATGAAGTGTTAAAATAGTGGAAATGTAACAGGGAAACCTTGTGTTTTAAGTGCCACAATACTGTAATAACTTCAAGGGATTGGCTTAAACTCAAACAGGAAATTGACCAAATCAACATTTGGTTTGAGATAATGAAGTGATAAAAGGAGGGCTGGGGGGAGAGGAGCTGAGAGTGAGAAGGAGGCAGTGGAGGTGCTGTGTTAAGCCACAGGCTGTTTCTGAAGAGTGTTTTTAATTAAACCTCTCCATCCAGTGTTCGTGAAACCTAAATACAATACTGAATTAGTGCCTTTGGGAACAGGTATAATACCCACACACACAAACAAAAAAACAACAGTAACAAATTGGACCCACAAAATCACCTCCATCTTTTCCAGGCCAAACCCTACACTACTTTTCTTTATTGATGATCCTATTTCAGGCAGTAACAAGGCAATTAAGAAAAGGAGCCTTTTGTGAAAACAGATGAAGAAGGGACCAAATTGCACAAAACACCTAAAAATGAGTGCTCACCCCCTCAATAGCTCTGAAGGGAATTGCATCTGAGTCCCAGGACTGAGAAGGGAACTTGACATTAGAAACAGCCTGGTTGCTTGCCCCACGAACAAACCCCGTGAAGCCAATGAAGAAACTGGGTTTGAAAAGGCAGAGGAGTTAAACCAACCAGCCTCAGAGTCCAAAACCAGGGTCAGTGAGCAAGCACAAACGGCCTGGGATTAAGCTAGCAAGACCTTCAGAAGCTGCACAGATGCACCGAAGAAAAGAGTTTTCTCTCTCCCCTTTCTCCCCCACTCCCCCCTCTCCTGTGCAATCATTTATTTTCTCACAAAAAACTCCAAACTCGAAACCACATTGACACAAATCAGAGTTGCCACAGGACTCTAAATGACATAGCACATTTTAGTTTGTTCATTGTGAAGTCTTTGAGATAATCATAATATTGGCCAACATTTATGGAATAATTTCTGTGTGCCTGACACTGTTTAGGCACTTCATATGCTTTAACTAATTCATCCCCAGAATACAAAACAAAACAAAATACTTTATAAGCTAGGTACTATTATCATCCCCATATTGACACAGAGATCAAGTAGTTGCCAAAGGTCACACAGCTTGCAATTGGCAGAGCAAGGATTAGATCCCAGGAAATCTGGCTTCCAAGTCCATGCTTAGGTTCATCCTAAATTTCAACATAGTAATGAGCTGTCTCTGGGTTTATATTTCTAATTCTTATGTGTCAAATCATTTTTCAAATTATTATTAACAACTACAGGCCAGTGTTGTAGCTAGAGGGACCCAGACCTTGGGATGGAGCTGATCCCTGGAGGAACAGACCCAAGTGCAGGTGGGGGAGGAAGTTCAGTGCTGCAGGCAGAGCCTGGGTTTGGAGGGTGTGGCCAAAGTCAAGAGCTGGTGGCACAGTCCAGGAGTCAGACCCAGAAGGCTCAGCATGGGGTCAGGAAACCCCCAAAAGGCAGGGCAAGCACATGAGGGGAAATGCAGGTAGTCAGCTGTCAGCAGGATTCCTGGCAAAGGTTTCGGGATGTTCTCTGTTCTAGAAGAACTAGTAACACCAGAAATGGCACTGAGCGAGAACTCAGAAAACAAGAATGAGATCTAGTTAGAGCTACAGATGAGATTAGACCCATCACCATGTTTGCACCAAGGCCCTACCTCCCTGAGTACAGTAAGCCAGACCTCTTCCTGGAGGAGGTAGAATTCATCTGATGAGCTGCTTTGGCTCAAGGTGCCCCCAGCATCCTCGCCCAATGTTCCTTACATGGCCAGATAGTCTAAGATGCTTCCACCAAACATTTTTTCCCTCTTTCCTTCACTCAGGTTGAATCATGCATGGTGACCTGACAGCTCTCCCAGCCTCCCCTTGGCTCTTGCCCCCATTTCCTCTCACAGGTGTTCTCCTAATAAAATCCTTGCACCTTCAATCCCATCTGGGTTTCTGCTTCTCAGAGAACCCAGATTAACAAAACCATCTTATATCTGTGTATTGCTTCACAGTTTACAAAGCATTTTTATATGTATTTTCTCATTTGACCTTACAAGACCTCTGTGATGTAAGCAGGATAGTACAATTACACCCATTTTACAGATTTGGGAAGAAAGCTCAAAGAGTTCAAGAGCTATTTCTATAATAGGCAGCCTCTAAGTTGGCCCCCAAAGTTCCCTACCTTCCCATGAGTGTGAGCTAGACTTACTGCCTGTCTTCTAATTATAATCCTAACAAATACCATACAGCAGAAGTAGTGGGATAACATTTTTGAGGTTAGATTATAAAAAACTGGGACATCTACCTTGAGTGCTCCATCTTGCCCCCACTTGGATCACTTACCAGCTGCCATTTTGTCAGGCAGCCCTCTGGAGAGATCCGTGTGGCAAGGCCAAGGGCTGCCAACATCCATATAAGTGAGTTGGAAGTGAATTTCACCCTCCCCCCAACGATACCTACAGATGAGACCACAGCTCCGGCCAATGGCTTGACTGCAACCTCATGAGAGAACTTGAGCCAGAGGCACCCAAATAAGCCATGTTTGAATTCCTGACCCACAGAAATGGTGAGATAATAAATGTTTATTGGTTTAAACTGCTAGGTTTGGGGGTTATTTTTAAATAGCAATAGAAAACTAATATAGTGGAGGCAGATGTGGCTCGAAGGGTTGGACGTCCGTCTGCCATATGGAGGGACCCAGGTTCGATCCCTGGGACCTCCCAGTTAAAAAAAAAACAAAAAAACAAAAAAAAAACTAATATAGTGTCTAATATCCCAGAGTAGGTGAATAGCAGAAATACCATTAAAACTTGTCCCAAAGCTTTATCTAGCAGTATTTTCTTCTCATCTCTGTCCTAATTTGCAATGCTACTTTTCTCCACTGTTTTTACAAACAGCCAAATTTGAGCCACTAGTTCTTTTTTATGGCTATGGTACATTAACTAATTTTGCTATGGTAAGAAACATTCCCTAAATCCCAGTGGATTTGAACATCAAACATTTATCTTTTGGTTCATGGCTCTGTGGTTGGCTATGGCTCTCCTGGCCCCTGCTCAAATGTGTTCAAATGTGTTCAATTCTGCTCAATATATTTTCATATCCCAGGACCCAGGCTGCAGGAGATACCCTTCTCTGGAGATGGTTTCCTTTTGGTAGAGGCAGGCATGCAACCATATAAATGCATTTACAGTTTTTTCTCAGAAGTGGCATACATCATGTCCATTCATATTCTACTGGCCAAAGCAAATCATTTAGTGAACCCAGCAGTGTAGTAGGATAGCATACCCCATCTGGAGACTGATAGGAAGCAAAGGGCATAGATTTATAATACATGAGAACTACAGTTGGGAAGAATAATGCAACTTACCATATATGGATATGAATGATTATGAATTTAGACTATCAATTTTTGAAGAATTACTATATAGAAATTTTAAAAATTAAAGCATTAAGAATAATAAATTCGAGAAAATTAGAGGACAGGCAGAAATGGCCTGGAAAAAATGTTCTAGGGTTTAGGACACCAAGGAAAGGCTGGACACCAGCCAGAAGACAGAGAGGCACAGAAAAAGAATCTCAATGGAAAGACCATGAGTAGAAGCCACAGCTGCAGCTGCTGGCACCTTTCCCCCACCCTAGGAGCAGACAATTTTGAATTTTCAGGCCTTGGGCCAGTGGCTACACCAGGGATCCACCTCCCTAGGAAATGAGAGAGGGATGCAGCCTAAGGCTATCTCATCTTTTAGCCAACAAATTTGGTTTGCTACAAAAGAGAGAGAAATTGAGCATCAGAGTAAACTTACCATCATAATCAGATGCCTAGACATCAATAAAAAATTACAAGCCATACTAAGAAAACGAAAGAAGTGCTCCAAACAAAGGAATATATCAAATCTCCAGATGAGACACAGGATTTGAGATAACTAATCAATGAGATTCATATAAATTTACATCGAATTAATGAGTTGAAAGACAATATGGCTAAAAAGACATCAAGAAGACACTGAGCAAGCACAAAGAAGAATTTGATAGCTTGAATAGAAAAACAACAGAGCTCATGGGAATGAAAGATACAATCGATGAGATAAAAAACACATTAGAGGCATACAAATACAGGCTCAGAATGATAGAAGAAAGAATAAGTGATAAAGAAGACAGACCAGTTGAAATTGAAGAGAGAGAAGAATAGAGAGAGAAAAGAATGGAAGAAGTTGAGCAGGGGCTCAGGGGGTTGAATGATAACACAAAGTGCAACAACAAATGTATCGTGGGAGTTCCAGAAGGAGAAGAGAAGGGAAAGAGGGCAGAAAGAGTATTTGAGGAAAAAATGGCTGAAAATTTCCCAACTCTCATGAAAGAAATGAAATGAATTTACATGTCTAGGAAGCACAGCATACCCCAATCAGAATAAATCCAAATAGATTTACTCCAACACACAAACTACTCAGAAACAAGACAAGGATGCCCACTGTCACCACTGTTATTCAATAGTATGCTAAAAGTTTTAACTAGAGCAATTAGACAAGAAAAAATAAATAAAAGGCATCCAGGTAGGAAAAGAGGAAGTAAAACTCTCACTACTTGTGGATGACATGATCCTGTATTTAGAAAATTCAGAAATATCTACAACAAAGCTACTTGAACTATAAGTAAGTTCAACAAAGTGGGAGGATACAAGATCAACAAGCAAAAATAATTAATGTTTCTGTACACTAGTATTGAACAATCTGGGGAGGAAATCAGGAAAAAAATTCCATTTGTAATAGCAACAAAAAGACTCATATACCTAGGAATCCATTTAACCAAAGAAGTACAGGACCTATATTCAGAAAACTACAAAACACTGCTAAGAGAAATCAAAGAAGACCTAAACAAATGGAAAGACATTCCATGTTCATGGATTGGAAGACTAAACATTGTGAAGATGTCAATCCTACTCAAACTGATTTATAGATTCAATGCAATACCAATCAAAATTACAACAGTGTACTATACAGAAATAGAAAAGGAAATTAACAAATTTATTTGGAAAGGAGAGTGCACCTGAATAGCCAAAAGCATTCTAAGAAAGAAGAACTATGTGGGAGGATTTTCACTGCCTGACCTTGAAACATACTACAAAGCTACAATGGTCAAAATAGTATGGTTTGACATAATGATAGACAGATTGATTACTGAAATAGAATTGAGAGTCCAGAAATAAACCCTTACCTCTATGGCCAAATGGTATTCAACAAACCTATCAAGTCAATGATAAGGGGACAAAACAGTCTCTTCAACAAATAGTGCTGGGAAAACTGGATAACCATAACCAAAAGAATCAAAGAGGACCCCTATCTCACTCCCTATACAAGAATCAACTGAAAATGGATCAAAGGCCTAAACATAAAAGCTAGGACCATAAAACTCTTAGAAGATGACAAAGGGAAACATCTTCAAGATCTTGTGGTTTGTAGTGGTTTCATCGATTTTATATCCAATGCTCAAGCAACAAAAGAGAAAAATAGATAAATAGGACCTCCTCAAAATTAAACACTTTTACACTTCAAAGGACTTTGTGAAAAGGGTGAAAAAGTATCCTACTCAATGGGAGAAAGTATTTTGGAAATCACATATCCATTAAGGGTTTAATATTCATGATATTTAAAGAGATGCTACACTGAACAATAAAAAGACAAATGAACTGATTTTAAAATGGGCAAGTCTTGAATAGACATTTTTCTAAAGAAGAAACGCAAATGGTGAAGAAACACATGAAGAAATGTTCAACATCACTAGCAATTAGGGAAATGCAAATCAAAGCTACAATGAGGTATCATTTCACATCTACTAGAATGACCACTATTAACAACACAGAAAACTACAAGACTTGGAGAGGATGTGGAGAGACAGGAATGCATATTCACTGCTGGTGAGAAGGTAGAATTGTATAGTCACTGTGGAAGTCTATTTAGTGGTTCCTAAGGAAGTTAGATATAGATCTACCATGTGACCCAGCAATACCACTACTAGGTATATACCCAGAAGAACTGAGAGCAGTGACACGAACAGACATCTGCACACTGATGTTCTTTGCAGTGTTATTCACAATTGCCAAAAAATGGAAACAACCTAGGTGTCCATCAACTGATGAATGGATAAACAAATTGTGCTGTATACACAGGATGGAATATTATGCAGCTGTAAGAAATGAAGTCATGAAGCATACGACAACATGGAGAACCTGGAGGACATTATGTTAAGTGAAGCAAGCCAGACAGAAAAGGACAAATACTGTTTGTGCTATTTTGAACTAAATATATTGTGTAAACTCATGGAGTTAATAACTAGAATATGGGTCATCATAAAATAGAATGAGGTTAGAGAATGGAAAGCTGAGGGTTAACCTGTGAAGAATTGGTAAAAATGTTGTCAATCTTTGTAAATTAATAGAAAAGGTGAAAGCACAACACAGTGTTTGTAACAAGCAGAGCTATTATATGGGTATTACAATGGTTGAACAGGAAAGTCTAAGGATATATGTATATTACTAGAAAGAAAGCTAAAAAATGTAACACAGGACTGTATGACATAGTGAAGCCTTATGTGAAATATGAATATGGATATGTTGCATATATGACTGTTTTTACAAAATATAAATACAAATAAACTTGAGAGATAGGAACAGAATAACAGCTACATATGGCAGGGGAAGCATAGAGAGATTCAGAGGTGATGAGTTTTGTATGTTTGTTTTTATTATTGGAATAATGAAAATGCTCTAATAACAATTGAAGTAATAAATGCACAACTATGTGATTATAACAAATACCATTGATTGTATACTTTGGATGGATGTATGCTTTAATAACATATATCAATAAAATTGATTTGTTAAAAAAGTAACAATGTAGAAATCTTATAAAGCATTAAATTTAATATTAATTAAAATTTCAGTAAATTTTAAAGCAAAAAAAAAAAGTAATAAATTAGTCCCATTCGAGTATATTATGAAAACACCAACTCTTACTGAAGCTAGAAAATACCAGACTGTCATTTGGAACAGGAATTGGCAGAGCAGCCACATCTAAAATGAATGACCGTGGTTTAGTCGTGATATATTTCCTGGTTCTAACTTTTAGAGGTGAGACACTGGATCCTTCAAATACTATGTCAATTTAAGAGGTGTTTTTCTACTCTTTTCAAAGTGGGCATGAAACCCCGTGGAAAACCTGTGAGCTCCTTGCTTAATCCCACCATCCGTGAAATGGTTACCACGCCCTATCAGTGTGTGTTGACCAGGAACACACTAGAATTTCTTAAAAGTTGTTAGCACTATCCCTTGAAGGAAGAAAAAAAGAAGAAGTAATTTTTTTTCCACAACCACGTGTTCCGGTAATGATTTTCCATTCTTTGCCTATCTTGATGCTTTTAAATAGAGTTTGGGTTAAAAATATCTGCTATAATAAAATAAGAAATAAGCACCTAGCAAATTAGGCAGTAGGCAAAGCTAGTTAAAATAATTCTGAAGACCATTGAAGGTACAATCCCACTAGATTTTTTTTCTCTAAAATTGTCAATATTTCAACTTTTTCTAGGCAATATGTACTCAGCTGGTTTCAAGATGAATTTAAATGGCACCACGACACATTTCAATAAAAATCTATCGCTGATATGTGTTGCTATCTGGCAGTCCTGCTGCCTATGCATCAGCTGTGCTTCCTGAAAGCTCCATAAAAACAAATTCCCACAGTAAGTACAGAGACCACAGAGGAGAAAACTGACGTTTGAAGACACAGTGGTGGGCCTGGAAATGACAATGTGAAATCATTCTGCTTCAGAGAGATAGAACTAGGGGAGAAGCACCTGTAGAATGAACCTTCCCTACCTTCTTCAGGTACCTAACACTGAGAGAGACCAACATTTTCGGGTTTGCATAAGCTTAATTTCCAACCTGCAGGCCAAAGATCGGACTATAGTATCATTATTTTAGTGTTTTTCTGAGAGGAACAGAGAACCTCAGTTCTGTGATCTAGTTCCAGTTCTTCCATCTGGAAGCCTCTAGTTCTTCTGGAGCTGGTTCTTCTGGGTGGAAAAATACTCAGGTGTAGTCTACCCATTTATGCCCAAGGTTATAGCATTGCAGCATGCCCTTAAAATCCTTGTAGAAACATCCTAAAGCAACACAATGGGAATATCATTCCATGAAAGTGACGCGTGCTGGTCGCCGCTGTCACCTCTCAAGTCATGGATCCCCAGCTTTCCTTACATCTTTACTTGCCCACACCTCTTCTTACTTTCCCTATATGCTTCTTTTGTGTTTTTCACACTTAACCAGCCATAAAACTGAAAAGCATTTGTATTATTTGTTATAGTTATTAGCAAGCAAGTATAAACTTATTAGCCAAATAAGTACTAAGTAAACGTCCAAACACTTATCAGATAAGTTTTCTAAAAATAGATTTGCAATGCAGATAATTAGATTTCCTCTTTAAATATACATTTTCTTCCTCATGCATCCTCTTATTTATTGTTTCAAGGGAGCTTGATCAGTAGATTTCAACGTTTAAAAAAATATTGCTGAGGGGCAGATGTGGCTCAAATGGTTGGGCATCCGTCTCCCATATGGAGGGACCTGGGTTCGATATCTGGGACTCCCGGTAAAATAAAAAATAAAAAATATAGAAGGCACGTGGGCCACCAGGCCCCGCACACGGGTGAGTCCCCAGGCCCCCCCCCCTCCCACGGATGTGCCAGTCCCTGTCAAGCCACACAGCAAGATGATGACGTAACAGGAGAGTGACACAAGGGAAAGACAAGATGTGCTGAAAAACCAGGAAATGAGGTGGCGCAGGTGGCAGGATGCCTCTCTCCCACATCGGACGTTCCCAGTATTAAATCCTGGTGAAGGAGGAGAAGGATGAGGAGAGAGGGCAGGAAACAGACACAGAGAATTGCCCAGCGAATGGACACAAAACAGCAAAAAACGGGGAGCGGGGGGGCTAGTTAAAATGGATAAAAGTAAAATTGATAAATAAATGTTTAAAAAAAATACTACCTCGGTTTCTATTTTAAAAAAATAAGGGATCTGAACATCAGGATATTGACACTAGGATCCTATGATGACTGTCATTAAAAATAGTAATTAGACATTGAGTTTTTCAATTGGGAGCTCAAGGTTAAATGAAATTATGTCTTGTATTGAGTACTTGATTCTATAAGAGCTCAGGAGCTCGCTAATATTTTAAAAGAATACCCCCCAAATAAGATTTTTAAATTATTTTGAAATAGATTAATCCATATTGCAGTTTTAGAGTCTCCCAATACTTATTTGTTGGGGTACACAAACTCTAGGCCTTAGTTTCCTTGTAAAACACAATGATCAACTTAAACTTCAAGCTATATTATTTTATGTATTTTATGAAATTTATCAAACTTTTTATCACATTACATGCACTTCAGTTCCTTCTTTAATGGTCTTCTCACTTCTCAAAGATTTGTCATAGGGAGAATTATAATAATGAGGCCTCAGTTCTCAAGAATATGCTTAAATTAAGGAAAACTGTGCATGTTAAAAAGGTGTCTAGAATATATTGAGAAAAGGTTTTCTGATATTTATGGATTTGATTTCATTATTTTGGATTTTGTTATCATTTCAAGTCTTACAAAATTTCTAGTTTGCCCAGTCCTATTAAGCACAGTTAAGATATGAATAACTGTGAATAAACAGTGCTGGGTGTATAGTTGAAGCGAGCTCTCCTTTAACATAGAAGGCACATCTTGGAGTCTGGATGTTTTGGCACTTGTGAGTTGTAAGACCCACATTTTAGTTTGCAGTTCATATTTTTGCACTCATTTCTTTTTTTACAGTAGAAAATCCAAACTTGTATATGTTTGGATTTTAATATTACATGCATAGACTTTTTAACACATTTAACTCATTATTTTAACCAAGGATATGAGTAATAACGATTAGACCATCATTTGCTGACATAACTGAGAGGCAAATTTCTTGAACTTCTTCGGGGATGCAGAGCACTGGGTTTGTGCTCCTAATACTGCTTCCTGTTCCTGGCCAGATGCACAGCCACAGGCAGACGCTCCAAAGACAGAAAGGCCACGTTGGCGAGGGATGGAAACGGAGTCTTTCTCCCAAGACTTCCAGCCACAAAGTAAAAATTAGAGGGATCTGGAGACATGGAGATCCCAGCAATCAATTAGAGCCGTGTTTCCAAATATTTGTTATGTATCTCCCCATCATCAATTAGAAGAAACATTACTAAACTGTTTGTATGAAGGCAATGAAAATCAGTGACCATGAACACTAATTTTTTTCTGTGTGCAGTGCTACACGCAGCGCCTGGAATCTCATTCCACTTTTGGTCAGGACTCTCTCACTGAGCAGCTCAAGGTCAAATAAGTCCTCGTGTTGGTGATCCCTGGCTGTGCAACTTGGCAGCTCTGGAAAAGGAGGCCTCCTGGCCGCTGAGGAGCCAGAGCACCAGACTTGATGTTTACGTCAGACTGTCACGGTCAAGCTGCCTATTACAAGGAGGGCTGTTGAGAACAGAGCCATAATTTAAGCCCAGACAGTGATACTGAATTGCTGCTACCCATTATACAGACTTCCTTTCAATGTAATATCATTTCATTTCACCAACACTGGCTAAATAATGGATGGTGTCACCCAAAATGAGGACCTCTTAAATGGAGCCAGCCTTGTGTGGGGATGATTGTCTACACCAGGCTGTGAGTGGAGGCCCTTCCTCTCAAAATACCGTCTCTACTGTTGACTGAAGTTTATCAATAATAACTCCAGATGGCTGTTGTTAAATGGAGATAATTTGAGGAGATAACACCTACCCTATTAAAAATTCAAAATCTAAGCGTGAATGATTCTGTAAGATATTTATTCACTCATTGATTCTTCCATTCATTCACTCACTAGCTCATTTATTCCTACAAGTGAAATTGATAGAGAAACTTCTACATGCCAAACACTCTGGATGATGGAAATCTTGAGAAACACCCTTGGGCTGCTCAAACCCGGTTGGTAGCAGAACACAAAGCTGGTAATTGTACCCAAAACGGGGAAAGAGGCACAGAAAGGGAAAAGAGATTTGCCAAATCAAACTCTGCTACTTCACAGTTTTGCCTAAAGCTGGCACTGGTGGTACCCACAGGTGTCCAGCCCCAACCACAACTGGTGAAGTGTGCAAAAGCTGCGTTTGAAAAGGGAAGTTGACTTCGGAAATACTGGGCTCCCTAGAGTCCATGATTTCCTTGGTTAAAAACTAGTTTTCCTTAGCATTTTAAAAATGCTTTAGAGGCAGAATCCAATTAGTCTCCTAAAGAAACTCCTCAACATATGATGCATATGTTCAGCAAGTCTAAAATGGAAAATTTCATCTTCCCGATCAAGCCAACTCCCCTATTTTTGTCAATGGTACCAGACACCAGACTTGAAATTTCAAAATCACCTTTGCCTCTACATTCCAATGCTTTTTCTCACCTCCCATATTGCATTTTTGGCCACATTCTTTTCACTCTCCTTTCACAATCTCTTTCTTCCTTCTTGCATCTCTCCCACCTCAATCTGAGCTAATATATGAACAACTTAACTCATCTCCCTGTCTCCCATCCTGGAAACTGCCACTATAACATCATTTTCATCATGTCATTCACACCCTTGGTTCAATATACAGATTCCCAAAATTTAGCTTTGGGCCCTTGTTGTGCTGCAGGTGTACAACTTGCACTGCACACCTTTACTCCTACTGCAGATAAAACCTGAACTCTCTAGCTGGATATTACGTTTGTCCTCAACTTATCTTGACCATTATATTTGCACTCATGTTGTTAAGGCCCATTTCAGTCAAAACGATTTGCTCACCACTCTTTGCTCTTCATTTTTCCACTCACACATATTTACTCATAATGCTTTTACTCCCACAAAGAGAGAGGGAGAAGGAGAGAAAGAGAGATAAGGAGTGAGGAAGAAAAATTTCCTTTCTCTCATGCCCATCCAAATTCTACTATTTTCACAAGATGTAGCTCTCCTCAGAATCCTTTCTTAATTTTCTAGACTGAAGGGATCTCCCCCTATTCTGAACTCTTCCCTAATTCACTGATGTATTCATTTATTCAGTAAACATTTGAGAGGTACTTAGTACAAGAAAGATTCCAACATGTGCAGTTCATTGGTTAATTAATCATATAAGGAGAGACAGAAGAGCTCTGAATTAAGAGCTCCAAATTGTTCTTTATACTGCATCTGACCATTCTTGGAACTTCTCTGGGTCTGATTTTCAACTGTAAAATGAAGTTTTCTCATTTCTAACCTCTTAACCATATAAGACCTTCACAAGGATCGAGGGAACTTGCTAATCCTTTAGATATGCTTTCTTATTAAAAGTTCTCAGTGATTCTATGACACAGGTAAGTCTTATTTTTGTTTTGCAGATAAGGAAACCAAGGCAATAATGTGTGTGTAAATACCTTGTAAACTGAGAACTATAAAAATGTGTACTTTTTTCTGCCTGTGACCTACTATTAAATCTTCTATTTTATGCAGTAGAAGACCTTTAATATTTTGTGCACCTACATTTTAAGATCTTTTAAGATATAGATGATTTTTGTATTTCTTTGTAACATGGCCTCTCATCATTGTTGCTAAAAGTGGTAATTGTTTTGTAAATATTTTCAGATTTACTCTGGCGCACAACTTACATGATAGTTATTTGATGATTTTGTGAAAGGAGCTTAAACATTTCCCTCCCCTACTTTTACCTATTGGCAGCAGCCATGCATATGACAGTAAAGAGGTGATGGGGGAGGCAGTTTCCAAGGAACAGAGATAGCATCCTTGTGTGGGCTGCCGCGGGGTGTGGTACATACGTATGTACACAGAAATTGCCCCGTTGGCAAATCTTTCGAAATATATTTGAGTCAATCAAATCCGACCTAATGAGTCAATCAAATCTTGCTTAATGAAGAGAAAATATTAAGGATATTTTATTAAGAGCGTTTGTATCATATTTTGAAAGAGGTTTGTTAGTGAGAAGGCAACTTAGGATACTTTCGTTTCCCTGATAGTTAAGTACAATGGACAAGATAATGGCAGCCATGCATGATACTAACTTTGAGAACTTGGCTTTGATGATTTAAATAGAGAAAGTAAAACTAGTTTACACTTGAGCAGGGATTTGTTTATTCTGTTATTCTGAAGTTAAAGCCAACTACCTAGAAACTTAATGAGAATGAGAGAACTTAATGGGCCATATGCTGATAGATGAATTCCAGAAAATGAACCAGCTCCCAAATTTGGGTAATGTGTGCATGTGTGTGTATGTCTGTATATATGTGTGTATGTTATATTTATATAAATAAATGCATTTCTTTTGTAGAAAATTGCAAGCGATGAGTTCTAAGCAACTTTGTGTAAGAAGAAAAATACTGGAGACAAAAGGCTGTCTCATTCAACTTAATACAAATACTTACTTTAGGTAGAGCTGGTAATTAAAAATTTTTGGTTGAAAAAAGTGAGTTTCATTTCTCCAATTTGCTCGTTTGAAGTCAACAGTTTAGGATGGCATCCTGTAAGTTCATTCTTTTCAAGATGAAACAGGAAGCCTGGCGTGAATTACATGTTCTTTATTGCACTGTGTTAAATTCCAAGTGCCGTTCTACATCTCAATATAAGAAATATGTGCCATACCTTTCCCAAGACAATATGCTTGAAATAAACTATGAGCTAAGGAAATTAATCCATCAGCCGCTGAAGAGAGGACGATTTAAGGAAACCCAGTCTCTTTTCAAGCCATCAAAGCGTGCATTTTCCCTTTACCCACTAGAGGGGGTGATGTTCTTCCATGCTCAAAGGGCAGGGAATTGTCCAAACAAGATGTAAATGTGCACAATGACCTTGTTTCTTTTGAAACCAGGCTAATTAGCCTATATTATACAATGACTGCCAGAAACATCAACGAAAGTTCCTTTGAAAACATTTCTGACAAAGATCAGAAGCATTTACGGTTCTTGTCCATCCTAAAATTCTGCAAAATCAGTGATTTTGAAGATAGGTAATTTCATTTTAGTGGTGAGGGGAGAATTTATATAAAGTAACGCTTCCTGAGACCATTCCAAAGACTACTATGCATTTTTATGTGATTAAGTTCAACTTACTAGAGCTGATAACTAGGTTGCTTTCTGTTTTGTTCATTAAGGTGGCAAATCAACCCCTAATTTTTTAAAGGATGCATTTAAGAAATAGTGGGGGAATTACATAAATTTATAGAAGTTTATAATAAATGTCATGAACATCTGAATTAGAAGTGATATAACATGGTTTGAATAGTGATACAAGATTTGGAACACTTGAAGATTGATCACATATACAGAATTTGTTTATGATATATAAAAACATAATTGTCAAATATATAATTGTCATCTTCTTTCATAGTAATGATTTTCCTTTAACAAATTTCAAATCAATAAGACAAGAATGGTTTTTGTTCTTTAAACCTACTGAAAAATAATTTGAATTGCAGAATAGCCAATCATATTAGGTTGTGAAAAGATAATCAATCTAATTGGTTAGAAATAACCAGTTGCCAAACTGATGAGATATCTTAATTATAATTATGTTTAGTTATTTCCATGAATAAGAAAAAGCTGAATCAAAATGCAGAATATTCTGTTCAGTTGAAAAGAAGACATGCCAATCATGAAATACCAAATATAATATGTCAACCATATTTTTCCTAGTTCTAATCATTTTCTAAAATAAAGTATATTTTTAGTTCTCAAAGATTATTTCCTTTGAATAGTAACTGGTTCCAAATGATGGGTGAGTACCAGACTGACGTATACAACTTTTTAAAATATTGATGCTCAGAGCTCATCTGTAGGAAAACTGATTCAGCAGGCCCGGGGTGGGAGCTCAGGCCTGGAACTTAAAAAAGAAATCTCTTAACCAACTGTAATCTGCAGCCAGGCCAAGCATCACTGCATTGCACGATGAGTTAATTGTCCCTGCTCAGCTCTGTCTTCTTGCTTTTTGTTGGTATAGTAGTAGGAAGTCTTTGGAGGGAGAAGAGGAGAATTTTAGTGAATTATTACAACTTTTTTTCTAGGCAAACCTCCTATTGTATGAGCGAGTGTAAAGTCCTCAAAATACCTATGTGTGGTAGTGAATTCCATATTATAGTGCAAATAAGCATGCATTTGAAGTCCTGTATTGTTCCTTAGTAATTTGTGCTGCTTGGAGATCTTCCAAATACTGCTAACAAAGGCTTGTGAAAGGACTTAAAGCATCATGGAAAAATTTTTGCTCTAGACAAGAACAAATATTTACCAACAATAATTCCCAATAGACCCAACCCTATAAATAACTATTGTGCTCTTGTAAGTATATTAACATGCAAATATAGTTATTTTAAAAACAAACTGTGCAATATATTTATCCCCTATAGTAAGGTCACATCTTAAATGGAGGTTTTAGAATAACTGGGAAGTTAAATTTTATGCGTCAAAAAGAACTTGGTCTGTTTCATGATGAAATGTTTGCCATGTATAACTGATTTTACTGTAAATAGGATCTGCTATATATAAATATATATATCTGTATATAATTTGTGGTATATGATTTACTTTCATCAATATAAGAAAATCCTTAATGTTAAACAACAAGAAAAAAGATCCTTTTTTTTTCCTTCTAGAGAGTCTTTTCAACCCATTTTCAACACTTACTGAAAAGCCACAGACACACTGACTAATAGATTTGGGGTTTCCTAAGGGGGGTGATGGAAATGTTCTAAAATTAGATAGTGATCATGGTTGCATAACAGTAAATATACTAAAAGCCACTGATGTGTATACTCTAAAATGGTGAATTCTATGCTATGTGACTTATCTCAATTAAAAAATTACTACAAAGGAAAAAAAGGCACTGTAGCTGTGGGGAACATGCTATAGACCCTGTCCTCAAGGAATTCACAGGCCAAAGGAAGGAATGAGTACACATCCAGGTAATCACAGCATCCTAGGAACTTCTGCTTGTTTTAACCATGATGGGCGCTGTGAGCTTGAAAAGGAAAGTTCTAGGGAAGGAACATAGGCTCAGATTAAGAGTCTTTTAAAAAATAAGTGTGTTAAATATTTTTCAAATTTATGACAAATAATTTCTGTTTGATTGCATGGCAGTTTCTTCCAAAATTGTTCTAGACAACTTTTCTCAAAAGAGAGGCAAAGATATAGAGAACTGAATGTGATTTCATGGGCTTTTTCTGGATAGGAAGACTTGTTTTTCCTCCCTAAAGTAAGTATTTTGTCTTTGCCCAACCAGGAAGTAGGTATAGATAAATAACATTTTAAATCCATTTACTGCAAAATCCTGTGACATTTTCCTCAGAATCCCAGATAACTGCTTGATGGGCACTTTTATGGGCCAGAGAACTTGCTTCCCCAGCCTAGTTCCCTACACATTTCAGCAGCTTATGGTCCATACCTCCCTGGTAAAAGGGGATGAGAGGCAAAAAAAATTAACATAGACTGAAAATAAACTTGCCTTGTGACTGATTCTTAACATGATTGTATATGTTTGGGGGGTGGGGTTGGGTGGAGGAGTGTCACTGGAGAATTTTATTGTTTTGTTTCCAAAGCTAATGAAGAACAAAGAAAATCTGACCTGATGGCCCGTGTTTGTTTTCAGTCCAACTTCAAAGTGGGAAACCTGCTTTTCTAGGCGACTACAGGAGGGCTGCTAAACTGTCCTGCCTCGAAACCTGTCTCCCCATAAATCAGCCGTGTTACCAGAAAGAGTACTTCTCTGTAATAAACCATCATTTCTTCTTCTGTCTCCTGACTGTCATTCATGCATGGCACCTAGGCTTAGGTAAGATGAAGAATCATGGGCTACATTCCTTTGCATTTTTGTGCATTATTTGTTGTATGTCCCCAAAATAGGACTGCAGTGTATATGCCAAACTAGAGGATGATATCTAGGGCAAGCCAAAGGCCTCTAACGTCTCCAGTTCATCATTTTTGCCAAAGACTTCAATGGAGATATAAATGAATACTTATCAAATTTGCATTTGAGTCTAATAATGGACTCCATGGATGGTGGAGTTAACATCCAAAAAACAAACAAAAGGGCCAAATCTAACAACATGAAACCTAATATGGGTAAAGTTAGGGAGTTAGTGGATCTCCCTTTCTCTCTTCTTACACACACAGAGCTGCATTTCTAGATGCTGAGGGCAGCATGGCTAATTGGCACTTGTATGATAAAGATTTATGGATTTTAGTTCCATATAAGCCAGCAGTATGGTGTGACTACTGAGAAAGCTGATGCACCTTTTGAGGGTGGAAATAGACCTACAATGGCTGGAATGAGAGAGGTGATTGCCCCACTCTGGGAGCTGGTTGGAACAATCCTGCAGCTCTGAGGATCTGGGAAACATGGACGTACTAGACTAGTTCAGAGGGGAATAATCAGTGAAGAGAGGAAACTCCAAATGATTTCCCATGAGGTTCATAAAAACAGTCTAGAGAAGAAAAGGTTTTAGGGCAAGGAGAGCTAACTTCAAAGTATTCATCAGAAAGGGAAAGGCTATTCCAGGTAAAAGAAATCATACCTGTTCTCATGAATGGTAGATCTAGAGCTTATAAATTGAAGTTGCAAGGACATACTTATTGGCTCAAGATAAAGAAATGCTGACTGCCAGAACAGAGTAGTCTATTTTAGAGCTTCTCAGATGGGAAAAATCAAGGATAGACTGAAAAACCATTTGATTAGATGATAAGGAATTAAGGCATCAGAAGTATTAAATGCATTAGAAAACATTTAATGCCTAGGAGACAATAAAATATAGTCAGTAAAGTTAAATTCTCTGAAGCCAAACAAATCTGGGTTTGAAACCCAGATCCCACATTTAGACTCTGTGTGATATGGAAAAAATATATAATGTCTTTGTTCCCCTGGTCTTTCACCCATAAAATATAAAGAATAACAGAATTAACTCAGGGTTATTGGGAATATTAAGTGAGAAAATTAATGTACAGTGATTAGCATAATATCATGCACAGAGCAATCATTCAATAATTGATGTTTTTGTTTTGTTTTAAGATTTAGTTCTCTCCCAACCCTGGCAGTTGGAAATCATTTGAAACGAAAGCTTAAGTTTTATTTGGGCTATCTTTGCATTGTACCCTTTCAGTATTCTCTACTGCTCCAAGCTTGACTTTTATTTATTTATTGTGTATAGTTCTATCCTATTAAGTACCTAGGCATTCTTTATTGCTCATGAGTATTAATGTTACTTTGAGAAGGTACAGAAGGAAAAGCACATTTATAGGTCTTGATTCAACCGTATGACAAACGCCTCACATACAATTTGCATTCCATTAATTAACTAAAACTGTTTTGTATTACTACTTCTGGTGAGGCCTATTAGAACATTAAGAGAGCTACTAGAGGAGCTCGAACTCTCAGAATATGAGGTACAGGCACCATGAAAAAGAGTGTTGGCTAAGAAGACAGGGAAGGATGATGCATCAGGCTCATGGCCAAAGAAGGGGTGCCAAGTAATTGGATCACAGAGCATCTTAGCAGCCAAGAATGGAAACAAAGTTGTGCAGTAGGCATCACCTTTTTCTCTAAAGACACAACCCGAGCATTCATGTCACATACCTATGTTTACAGCTTCATGGCAATGCAGTTAAGCCCATATACAGTGTATACATACACATGTGTATATGTACATATACAGTTGCCTAGGGCCCACACTTAGACCAGCCCCTACACTTGGTTCAATGCTCTGCTGTCACAGTCTTAAAATTCTTAGTAATTGTTTAATGTGGGCCATACACTGGGTCCCACAAATTATGTATATGTATGTATGTGTGTAATATCTTAGAAGAGAAAGAGGCCTTATTATTTGTCTAATTGAGCATTCCTTCCCACCTCCATTTCTTCCAAACACCATGCTTTTCTCTAACATGGATGCGTCATTATTTATTGTTTCTGTTTTCACTTTAGTAGCACCAGTAAGGAATACTTGATGCACAACCCTGAGATTATTTGTGAGTATGTATAGACAAGTATATGTACATATAAAATATTACTTTTTACCTAAACAGGAGCATACGTTACATACTCTACTCTTGTTTCACTTGATGGCATGCATTAGAGACCTTATGGGCACACCTAGGTCATCCTGACTTATGAAGATCACACCTAGTACTTTAGCAGGCCACCCACAAGCTATTACAGTACCCTGGGGTGAGAGGTATCTGGACTGGAAGGTCTGGATTATTTTAAAGCAATAGGTACTATCTTGTTATTTCTGCATATTCTAGATGTCACTTCTCTTTTGATCATGTTGACTCTATGCTCTCCAGTTTTTGAAGATAAATGTTTTAATAGAAAGATGGAAACAATATAGAAATAATGCCTCTCTCGTCTGTCAAAATCATATTATCTTGAGCAGGAGACCTAATTCTTCTTTCTTATTTTTTGGCTCAGCAGCTAAAAATATTTTTGGGTTGGCTTCAAGACTTTTC
>PVKH010000831.1:32500-34023 GCA_004027955.1 Chaetophractus vellerosus | reverse complement strand
TTTCATGCTTTTCCCCCTCTTTTCCCTTCTCTCTCTCCCGGTCCGTCCGTTCGCGTGTAGATTCCCATTCTCTCCCCCCATCTCTCTCCCCCTCCCCTCCCTACTGTCACACTCTCTGCCCCCCTCTCTCTTCCTCTCATTTGCCTGCTCATCTCCAAACGTGGATCCGCGGCTCCCGGAGGAGCCCAGCGCCCGGATCCCGCGCGACCGGAGCACCTGGAGCCCGGCCGGCGGCGGCCCGAGCCTGGCCAGCGGCGGCGGCGGGAGCGGAGCGAGCCGAGGGAGCGGCAGCCGGGACCGCGGGCACCGCGGGGGCCCCAGGGGCAGCGGCCGCCGCCGAGATGTCCCGGCGAAAGCAGAGCAAACCCCGGCAGATCAAACGTAAGTTTGCGCGGGGGCCCGGAGTTGCTAGGATGATTTCTAGGGAGGGGGGCGCGCGGGCGGGGTGGGGGTGGGGGTATTCGGGGATATTCGCTCCTGGTCCTGGGCGATTTGTCAAACTTTGCCTGAGCAGTCGGACGGACAACTAGAGTCATAGACAGACAGCCAGCCAGCCCGAGCGCTGGGGAAGACCAGCTGCGAGGAGAAGCCCACTCTTGCTTGGTTCAGCCTTCGCGCTCCCGGGTTGCTTTTAATTCAGGCCCCTGCAAGCTGGTAGTTACCGCTGCTTTATCATCGAGTCTGAGAAGCGGCCCCGCTCATTTGGACGCTTATTATTATTGTTCCTGTCATTGTTGTTGTTGCGATTGGCTTGGTGTTACTCTTGGGAACCACTTTCAGTGAGAACTTAGTTCTCAGAAAAGCTGGGCGTCACATCGGGGCGTGGGAGGCAACTTCCCTAGGAGGTGGAAAACCTGTGTCTGGGTCTCGATCCTGGGCGGTGCCAGAGCCACGCCAAAGCCGAAGCGAAACAAAAAGTAGGTGTAAAAGTTCGCGCCTCCGCAGCGGCCGGCCGTGCGCCTCCATCCCGCAGACGCGGGGCTTGCTTCGGGCAGCTCGCTCCGGGGGCTCAGCGACTGTCCGGCTAGCGCCGCCGCGAGACCGCGGAGCTGGGGTTCGGCTTGCGCCTGGACCCTGGAGGCGCGGAGTCCTCGCTGGGAGGGGCCGCCGGGTCGCGTCCCAGCGCGGAAGCTGTGAGTTCAAGACCATCCGCGAGCTGGAGAGCGCGTGGGCCGGAGCCCCGCCGTCCCTCAGGGCCCGAGCGGTGTTTGCAGGACTCTGCGGGGCGAGAGGCACCTGTCCGAAACAACATACTCCTAACAGCTCAACTCGGTCAACTTTTGGGGGGCCTGGGGAAAATTCCTTCAGTAGTGTTTTTTTTTTTGTTTTTTGTTTTTTTTTGGCCTGAGACTTGTTTTCAACGCTTTGGCCGAAAAGAAGAGAAAGACTCATTAGTTTATTTATTTATTTAGTTTGCCAGCCGCGTGGTGCGTCCGTTTCTTCGTGCTATTTAGTGTCTGGCAACTAGTTTAAAACTAATTATCCTGTAATTCCACTGTAAGGTTTTAATAATATCTTCGTCC
>PVKH010000831.1:0-30000 GCA_004027955.1 Chaetophractus vellerosus | reverse complement strand
AAACTTTTAGATTGCTTCAACGTAAACATAAACGTTCAGTCTGGATCAGGTGCCAAATAATTTGTGGTGAAGAAAAAGGAAAGGCTGAATTAAGAGGCAGCTATCTTTTTTTCCAGAATAGTGAAGCAGATATTGGGAATTAATATCCACTCTGAAAGTAAAATATTCCAGGTTAAGAATAATCTTGTTAGTACTTCCATAGAGGGGCTTTTGCAGAAATTGGAATCAGTTCGTATGGAATAAATTACCATTTTATTATTTGAGATGATCTAACAAATTCAGGCCGTATAAATTCCTAACTTGCACAGTGTTGTTTTAATGTTCTAAGCAATTTTTAAAAAGCATATATAATATTAAATGCTTTGCTTTAAAAATGATTATTATTTCTAATTGAGAATGTTGCATATTAAATTTAGTATTTAATATTCATCACTGTGAAAGCCTGATCTTTATAACCTTACATTTATAACCTTAAAATTATACTCTGTGAAGTATTGGCACTGGTTACTTTACTTTTTCTACTGTGTATATGTTTAAAAAAATTTTTTTTTAGTATTTATTGTATTAAACTTCAATTTATAATTTTTGAGCTATCTGCTGTATTATCATTAATATTATTTTTAAAAAGGGGCTTGAGAGTGCTACACATATTTGAAATACATCGATCACTCTTATAAATAGCTGGGATGTCTTGCTTTTCACCTGCCAAATATTTGGACTGGTTTTTGCTTTGAAACACATTATTCATTTCTTCTGAATTTTAGGGATAATTAAATATGATTTTATTTGTTTAGTGATACTTCTCATGTCAGGGATTTTATTTTCTACATTTTTGGCTCACTGAGTAACGTTTTGGAGGACCTGTTTTTACAGTGGCCATGAGAAAAAGGAAAGTGTTTCTGTATAATTACTTCAGTTGTTTTATTGATGATATAAAATGATATCCATTGTTTGTAAGATAACATAGAGTTAATTTATTTGCAAATTTGAAATTATATCAATTTCTGATAAACTAAGAGTGCATATTTGGCATTTTTAAAAACTAGACAAATTTAAAAATGGCTAGTATAGTAATCTTGGGTTTTGGAGTTAAGGAGAACGTTAAGAAAGTTTACCTGTAAAGGTTCATTTATCATGAAATGAGTTCTTTTTTAAAAAAAATTCAATAGAATCAACATTGCAGATATAAATGCACTAGCATTTTCATCCCTAGTTGCTGTGAAAGAATTTAGTGCTAAGACCTAGTGAAATGGCTTGGAATTCAAAGAGCAGCTCTTATGCTTTCCATTTCTAGTTATCCTCTGAGGTGTTAAATTGTAGAATTATGAAGTAAGAAAAAAACATGAAGTTTAATATTATAAATTACACTATTTTTAAATGGACAAAAATTTGAACTTTTCTATAAATTGCAGTTAGAGAACTTAAGAACAATGTAATTGTATCGATTCACTAACAACGGGTGTAAACGTCTCTTTGAATTTCACATAAGAGGTCAGTGTTCATTTTAGACAATCACAACGTTACTAAAGTCTTGTAAATTAAACATACTTTATCTCCTGTGCTTTTAAAGTATAGACATAGAAAATACGTCTGACTTGTCATGTTTTATTTAAAATGGTGCTTATTAAGTTGTGAAGGAAAAGAAAGCAATTAGGTAATTTGCTTCTAATATTTACATTCTGCTAATTTAAAATTTAATATATGTTTAAGGATTAATGCGAAGATTTATACCTTAATTTGTTTAGGGGTAATTTTGGAGGTACATTAAAATATTCACTGATTATATCAATTGTTTAGCCTATATCTATATCTTTATAGAAATGTGGATTAGGTTAACTTTTCATTACAGTTAAGGTAACTTCTATTTATGGATTATCCAAGGTCTTTTCTTATCCATGTTATATCTGCTCTTTGAGAACTATTTAAGAATGAATTCACTCTTCCATCAAATGATAAAAACAAAGAAATGAAACTCTGACTAGTCTATTTTGCGATTAGTTATTACCACTGGTAAAAGTTTTGAGAGAACATGGTTAAAGCTAATGCATTAGCTAAAATGAGGTCTTTAGAACTAGCTGTATGGATTTCCAGTATCACACATTTTATAGTCACACTCTTTAAAATATGTAACTTTTGCTAAAAAGGTATCAAATGGATAAAATAAATTTATTCATTTTACATTCGGTAATTAATTTTTACGTTTCAAGATAAAACTCTTTCCCGAATGAGTTTTCCTTCAAAATAACTAAATGTATACTCAGGTTTTAAATACAGTGATATCATTTAGAGGAAATATTTTGATGTTTGGCTAAATTATGTGAAGAATCTAAAAATGGGTTGATCTGGGAAGAAAATATATTTTTCAGGAACACTTTTCATTTTTAATGCAATCTTTGTTCAGGAAACCATGAGTGAGTATGTTAACTTTGGAGCCCTTATCCTCCAAGTCGTGCTTCCTTAGAGTTTTGTTACTTTCCCAATCCTGAAGGACTGGAAGACATTTTAGTAGAACAGTGCAAATACTTTTGAAACCCTGTCTAATTTAGTGCCTGCCACGGTGTAAAATTATCAGTTCATTCCCTCCCCAAATGAATAGCTGCAAAAGTGGGTTACTTCAGTAGCCAGAGAATGTGTTTCCACCATAGATAAAGTGGTAAGTATGTATCATTCAATAAGGTTACATTTTAAAAAGCTGAAATGCAATTAAATTAATAAGCTTAGACGTGGCAATATTTTGCATTCTAGAAAGAACTATTCCTTTAAAGGTATTAGCATAAAGATAGCACATTTGTTTATTATGCTTCCAAATCAGCTCCTAGTATCTCTGCCACAGGTAACAATTGACTTTTCAGGCTTCAAGTTAATAGCCTTGTCTCTTGCTTGTAGGGATCAATATTAGTATTAATTAATCACCATTATCGGCACTAGGATCTGGTTCTATTTGTTGTTACATCAGCAAAATATCAATATAGAAAGTGGACTCTCTGATCGTCATGGCAACTTCATCTCTTGGGTCAAAGAAAGTTTATCTTATCTGTGCATAGAGAGTGGCAAACTGTTTAGGGATCTAGTTTGAACTCTAAGAACATTGATTTAGTTTTTGTTTGCGAATAGAGGCTGAATTCCAATCACAAGGGATAGGTAAGATTTAAATATTAATGCCAAGAGTCTTGTCTGAGGATGTCATACCATTACTGTCAGACTTTCTTTTTGAGATGACAAAAAGGTAGAGAATTGTCTAGTCAGGATTATTTAAAGCCTTGGTAATTTGTGCTTTTGATAAATACTTCTAAAAATGAATAGATAATAATTACCTGGTAGAATTAGTTTTGGTCAAGATTTCAGGCGTCAAAATGAAAAGCTATTATTTCTTCTCTTTCTTCCCCTCTTTCCTGGTCGTTTATTAAGAGTGCACAGTAAAATCACAATACTTTCGAGAGCTAGTTTTAAGAAACACCATCTTGCCTCATTATGGTGTGATATAAATACGCTCATATCTGAGGGGAGAGAGTTTTTGCTATGTATTTTCTGGTCCAAGGCAGGAATTTACTGGGAGTATTATAATATTAACAACTGTTCATGCCTAATAAGGGAAATACTAAAGCATAAGCTGGTGGGATAAATGTCTTTGAAGAATGTTTGCAGAGATAATAAAGGATCATAAGTTCCAAAAGTCAGGAAACAAAATGCATGCTGTTTTGCTGATACCCATCAGATACACTGATCACTTAAATTGAGCATATTTTCCTCTAAGTCAGGCATTGGAAATTCATATCATTTTAAAAAATTATGCTAATAGATAAAAATTATATTTAGAAATAGTACTTGTCCTACCCTGCTTTACTCTTAAGGTTAGGGGAACTAAATAAACATTTTGCCTGTGGGGAAACTATATATGTATCTCGTGATTTTGGAGATTTTAAACATGAATGTCAAATGCCTGGTAGCAATAACCAATGCCATATAATTACTTATTTCTCCCAGGAATACTCCATATAATGGTTGTGAGTCAACTCTTTATATATCATGCAAAGTAATGCTATTTATTATTTGATATTCTAGTAATATTTCCGTGTAGTAAAACAAAGAGTGTGCCTATCAGAGGCACTAATATAATGTTTATTATTACATAGATATTCATTTCATGTGGGAATCTGCCACTGACTGCTTAGTTTATTTATGTTGAAAGAGTCCCCCTTTTGAATTGTTAGAAGTTGTTGAATGGTTTGGTGCTTGGTAATGTCAAATACATCCTAAACAAGCATCACAAAAATTATAACATCTAGCTTTACCGTGGACTATTTAGAAAGCAATATTTTAATTTATGTTTGCATTTAAAATGTGTCTTTAAATAGGCATTTATTGGAAGATATAGTTAATTTTCTTTTGAAAATATGAATCACTCTAATCTGCATTTGAAAAACTTTACGAGCATTTCTTATTGAGAGAATAAAGGAGTTTTCAACATTTACATCTATCTAATTTTGCATGTGTATGAGTTCTTATAAGTATGAGTTAATTGACATAGATTTTCAGCCATAATATCTAAAATTCTTTTATTTGTCATAAAATTTGCAGAAGTCTTTAAACTTGAATAGGGTGAAGAATTAATAACAAATTTTTCTTCATTGTCTATTCATCTAGAACTTTTTTTAAATTAGAGAAGTTGTGGGTTTACAGAAAAATTATGCATAAAACACAAGATTCCCATATACCACTCTATTATTAGCACCTTGCATTGGTGTGGTATATTTGTACAATGGATGAAAGCATGTATTTATAGGTGTACTACTACCTGTAGTCCGTGCTTTAACTTAGGGCTTGTTGTTTATGTTGTGCTGTTCCATGGATTTTTAAAATTTTATTTTTATTCTAGTACCTTATATACAACCTAAAATTCCCACTTTTAGCCACATTCAGATACATAATTCAGTTAATTATGTTCACAGTGTTGTGTTATCATCACCACCATCCATTACCAAACTTTTCCATCATCCCAAATAGAAACTCTGTACATTTTAAGCCTTAACACTGTAATCTAGAACTTTTCACTCTAATTACCTTATTGTATGTGTTTTTGGAATGTTGAACAATGATGTACTCTAAAAGACTAAAATTTGCTTCTCTGTGGTATCTCCTGAAATTATTGGGAGACAGCAATAAACTGGGGATTAGAAAATTATAAATAGTGAATTGATGGACTGTATAAGTTCAATTTATCAAAAGATAGCTAAAAATAATATACTTTTACATACTTCTAAAATAATAAAAATAATAAATAATAATAGTAAATAATATTTAAATACACTCAATGTCTATTTCCCCCTTGCTATATAAATATACCAGATTTTTTCCTCACAATAGTATAAAAGGGGGAAAAAAGCTTTCATATCACTAGTATAAACTTGTTTCATTCCCCATATCTAATGTCTCTAAAATATGAAATGCCATGAATTGGTAAGCTTTCTAGCTTATGTTGGGTGTTGAGAAGTTCAAAGGCATTTGTTTCTTTATAAAACCCTGAGCATTCGGTGGGAATCTTTTGGAATGATGTGTTTCTCATTGTATACAAATTTTTTCACGGCATGGCATTTTCATCCATGTCAAAATATAATCCTGTAATATACTGTGGTGTTTTGTAGCCCATGTTTTTATGATTAAAGTATGGTTTTATGTGACCAAATTCTGTGGATAAATTTTATGCTGCTTTAAAAAATTTTTTCAAAATATATTGTAGTTAAATGGCGATTTTAATGAGAGATGAATGTACACTGAAAACACTGCCTATTAATGGAAATCTTATATTCATCATGAAGATTATTATTTTCATTCTAAGGAAAAAGGAGAACAAAGTTAAGCAAGTACACAGTTACCCATAAGTACTTATATCCACAAAAGAGATGTGTATTTTACTCTTCTCACTCTTGTGTAGAAATTGACACAAATGTTTGCTTTAAATTAAAACATTTCAAATTCACTATCTATTTCATAATTGTCTCCTTACCTAACCACTTTATGTGAAGAAGTATTTTCTGTAGTATGTCATTAAAGTAGCAGGACAGCTAACACGAATTTGGCTACAGTATTGAATATTCAAATGTTTTTTTTTTTCCTCTAACACTCCAGTCAATAGAGATAGATAAAACCTTTTAATTTTCTGAGTTTTATGAGTTACTTTTATTTCTTTGGGATAAAACTGTCTGAATTTGTATTGTGCACATTTATCAATTAAGTCTTCTTTCTCTTCCTGAAGTGATATCCTCAAATGCTCATTTTGATAGCCTTTCTGCCTTCATTGACATAAAAATAACTACATTTTCCAATGTTGTTTGAGTTGTACTCTTGCATATTTTGGATTTATTGGGCCTCCCACAGCCTAATGCAGACTTAGTGTGCAGGGGCAACTGGCCAACATGGGGCTTGGATAAATCTAAAATATTCAGGAGTTCATTTGCAAATATATTAGGTAGCTGCTAAAAATATCACCCCACTTCTTAACAATGTGCATCTTGGACAAACAGGCGCATATTTTGTCATCAAGTTGCTTAAGCTTCTGAAGTCAGGGCTACAACTGGGTCAGATGATAAGATGAGCACAACAGAGAAACGAAGAGAGCGTCTGATAAAACCTGATTGATTGATGTCTGGCTTCCCCACCATCACAGGCAGTTGACAGTTAGTTTGGGATCAGATGATTTGGCTTTTGCGATAGAAGATGGGGCCTGGTAGGCAAGCCTGAAGGACAAAAAGGTCGGTTTCTGTGTAGTGTCAAGTAATGCCGAGCTCCCACAAGGTGGGACATTATTAATATTTCATTCTTTCTTTTTTAGGTGCAGGCCCTAACATTTGATAGTCACTTAAAGGCATGAAGATTCAGTCTACAAACAGAAATGTGTGACTACTTCCCTGCTTTATTTAACTTTTTTACATTGTTTATGTAAGAGATGGCTCTGGGCATATGTTTATTTAATAATAATGCCATAATTTATATGATGCTTTGAAATATGTAATGATTTTTGTATATTTCATTCTATTGCAAGCTGGTGAGGTAGATGTCAGTAAAAGTCAAAGCACATAAAATGACCAAACTTAATATCAAAAATAATTTTTGGAGGAATATAGATGTCCGTGAGGGTAAAATTACAACACAAATTAATTTAGTTACTGAATAATTTATTATTTTTAACTAATTTTCAAGTCCAGTTCTTTGTAGGTGTTAGAGATTTGAAGAACCTTAGATTAAAATAAAATTCTATCAGACAGATAAGACATGTCAGAGTTTGGGGAAATCTTACATGGCATAATGGGAGAGCACTACATTTTATACAGACCCATGGTCAGTGAACAATTGTATTGTAAATTGCTTAACTTTAATCTTGCTGGTGACAGGATGGTTCGATTGTTTCTTTATATTTCACCATGCAAAACCCCTAATTCTTGACACAAAATAAAATCACCTTAAAAATATGAGTTAGCTAGCACATGTGCTACGATACAACAACACTGTAGATCACTTCTGAGGCTGAGCTTAATTAACAGGATAAATATTCTTAGAAGAAAGAAAGAGCTACAATCCTATATTCTATACTATACTCATTTTCAGTATTGGCCATGAAAATTAGTACAACTGTTACAGAATTGGAATTTTGACAGCTTGGATTTGAATTCTGATTTAGGGCAGTTTGATACTCTCTAGAAATCCTTTATGATGTATCGCTTTTCTCTGAGTTTTAAGGGTCAGATTTCCAGAGGACAGTTGGGTCTCAGTTAATACTGTAGGCTTAATATCAGCAAGATGAATTCTGCAAGGTGCTGTATTGCTGATAGTATAAGTGGAATACTGTATGAAAGCACTTGTGCCAAAACCTGAAGTGGTACTCATGATAAGTGATCAGGGAAGGTGGACCAATGGCCATTTCAGCAGTTATTAGTAATGCTTCTAAGAAAGGTGCCGTAAGAATATGACCTCTTTTTTTTCCCTAAATGCATATATATGGAACAACACAATTTTATCTTAAATATGTGCTTCTTAGGAATGGTGAGGAATCATTATAGGCATAGTTACAAAAACTTGCAGAAAAGATGGTTTAGGCAAAAAGATGGTAAATAAGAAGCTCACTTTTAGTTAACCTGTTCTGATGGTCATGTTTACTGATTCTAGTCCAGTACTTCTATTTCCTGGTGGTAGCTCTTAATGGTCAACACTTTTGCTATATCAAGGAAAAGCGAACGCAAGTGGATTTCCCTGGCGTAATCACTCTGTAAATTTCTGATATGTTTTTGAATTATACAATTAAAAATTGCTGTTTATTTTAAGACAGTGCAACTGTAGTCCAGTGAAAATTTCTTTGATAATATATAGCTTGAGTATCCATGAGCAGTTCTCTAAAGTTTATTAACCTGTTCTTTTCCATGCACACATATGCGCAAACACACACACATGCACAGACACATTCTTTTACTATTATAGATTATCTCATACCTCCTTTTCCACCCTTTCCTCCCTTTGGCAATTTTTCTTTGCTTGTTTCTGTTATTCCATGTGGTTTTGAACTGCATGCCTTTTTTGTGTATGGACAAACTGCATTAGAAAAATATCTAATTATATTTGAGGAAAGTCAGAATTGACACATAAAAAATGTCACATAAAAATAATTAAAATCAGCAGTCCTTATAAATGGAGGGTAAAAACGGTTACTTGGTCAGCTAGACTATGATTTTGTATTAGTCCTACAGCTTAAGAAATCTCATTTAAGGAAAAGTATGAGTTTGGTATGAGGTGGCTGGACTGATTAGTTTGACAATCACTTTAATGTTCTTTGACACTTGATTCAGAAGTTTTCATTCTGAAGAAAGAACAATGAAGTTCAGATATGGGATGTTACTAAGGTAGTTCTTTGGGGATTTGTGTCCTCTAAACTGATCAGTATCAGTGTTCTTTGTTTTGCTAAGTCATCTCTTAGGAATTACAGGAGGTGAAACATGTTGATTGCATATTGTTTTTTATTATCCTAAGAATGAGAAAAGTAATTGTTTCATCTTGAATCAAGGGTTCTTAGCCTGGGATCCAAAGGCTCTTTGAGTTTCTGAATTCCAGGCATTTTGTGTAAAATGTGGGGTATTCAAAATTTGGGGTGTTTTTGTAGAATGAGGCTTTCATGTGATTCTTTGTGGAATTTACAGTTCCCCTCAAAATCTTAAGACCACTCTAAAGAATTTCTGTATAGGTATATATGTGATCACTTGCTACATTAAACAAAAGTAGCCATATAAGAATAGGGACAAATCCTTTGGTATTTGTCAAAATTACTTTTTAAACCTAAAATCAGATCATATCATTGTGCTGCTTTAATTCCTCCAGTGGATGTCCTTTGCAGCTAGTATGTAAACTTACTATCATGACCTTCCACATCCTGGGATCTGTTCCTTGCCTCCCTCTCTAAGCGGATCACCAAGTACCTCATGACCGTGTTGTCACTTCTCTTCTGATTCCCTCCCTTGTCCCCATAAACCGCCTGCATCTACTACATTTCATCTGTTCTGGCCTTTCTGGTCTTCGAACATGCTAACCTGCCCCACTCCCCCGAGTGTTCTTTCCCCAGGTTTACATTTGGTGGCTTGTTCTTAGCATTTGGTTTTTACTTCACACGTCACCTCTTCAGAAAGTCTCCCGTACCCCTTCTGTTAAAAGTTTTCTGTTCCCCACATGCCTTCATATTGCTCTTTAACCCTTTGCCTTATTTTATTTTTATTGCTCTGATATTTGTCTGAGATTATGATATTACTTCGTTTGTTTGCTTACCTGTTTATTTGCTAATCTTTCACTAGAACCTAGGCTCTTTGGGTGCATGATCTTGTATTATTCACTTCTGTACACCGTTTTCTAGAAAAGCACATGGTAATAGCAAACTCTGAAAGAATATTGGCTCAACAAATGAATGAGCAATTTTGAAAAAATATACATGTTTTCCTGTGGAATAACTTGTAGCAAAGATGGTTTTGTGAATTTCCACCCGAGGAAAAAAGTCACCGGCACGCCATGTTTTTATTTATATTAGCTTAAATTGACTTCCATTCATTCATTCAACATTCATTAGACAAACATATAGGAAGTACCAACTATGTATACTCTGTTAAGCCACGAGGAAAGGAGAATACACAAATGAATAAACTGTAGTCTTTCCTGTCTGGTGACACATGAAATAGTGAAGGAGAAAGGTAGAATTACTGTATGCTATGGTAAGTTACATGGTGGATGGAGGTATAAAGTGATGTGGGCACAGAGATGCCTAGGTGAGTTAGGATATGCTTCTAGGATGAGAACCCATTTTAGCTTTGTCTGAAGGATGAGTAGAAGATCCAGTCATGACAAGAGGGTATTACATCCCAGCAGAAAAAAAAAAATGACCAAGAGCAGAAGGGCATGAAAAAACATGGCCTTTTCAAGGTCCAATGAATACTTGTGATTAAAGATGAAAGTGCATGAAAAAGAGTGAAAGTGGGTTTCAGTTAACTTTCATTTGGTTAAATTTAACAATTATCATTATCTCGCTTTCAACCTTAGACCTTCTGTGCTACCCTCTAACTTGTCGATACAGCTTTAATAACAGCATTGTAGCTGATGGCTAAAACAATCACGCAGTGCTTTCAATAGTTTAGTATGAATATTTTATTTAGGCTAGACAACACATGCAAAAATAAATGAATAGAACACTATATTTTTAATTGAATCTGTTCGTGCTTAGCTCTTGAGATTGTCTTGGGTAGTGGCTTTCCTTTCGTTCATAATCATTAGCCTAGTTTTAGAACTGAATATGGAGAAGGATAAATGTTCAATAGCAAGCAGTCAGAGTAATTGTTACTTGGATTGCCAATTGTTGCAACTTCTTTGAAAGACAATTTGGCAGTTTATAACAATTAAAACAGCATATATACTCTTTGTTCTAGCATTTCCACATATCCCATAGAAACACTCACATGTCTGCTCATTATAGCATGCCTCATAATAGCAAAAAACTTAGAAATAAGCTAACTGGCCATTTAATAGAGGATGGGTTAAATAAAATTATGGTATAGCTATCAGTGTCATTCTTCAGGTGTTAAGAATAAGACAGATGTGTCCATGCCAATATAGAACTAAATCCAAAGACTTATTAAGTGGAAAAATTATTTTGGTATTATATGTCCTCACTTTTATTTAGAAAGGAAGGAATGACTAGAAAGGTATATACATACATATTTATATTTTTCATGGAAAATTTCTTAAAAAAATGTACAAGAATCTATCCATAGGGCTTTTCTCCAGGGACTAGGACTGGAGTTTGGGGTAGGAGATTGACTTCCTTTCCATTATATGCCTTTTAATATTGTTTTAACTTTTTAACCAATTTTTACAAATTAATATCAATGATAAAAATTAAAACAATAATAAAAGGCATATATTAGGAAGTACATATTTTCATACCACTATCATTCCACTACAACTACTACCACTACTAAATCCTTTTGGAGGGGGCAGTAACAAGGTATATATTGCCATATGCTGATATAAGTAAGCTTTTAATTGCTCATCTTCCCTAAGTTGTACAGTTGGGAGGATAGAAATGCTGTTGGGTGTTGGGAAGAAAGGATAGAAGATAGAAAAAAAAAATATTTGATAAAAAATTCAGTATTTGTCTAATTCAGACATTAATGTGGGGGAGAACTGCTGTAATGATACATTTTTCTGTAGTCCTTATGAAGTTTGATATGAGAATATACTAAAAGTAAGTACCCAAAGTGAAGATAAACTCTCTTTTATTTTAGAGAAGGAGATAGCATAGAGAAAAAAAATTTTTAAATACATTGTCTTTTAAAGTATAGTATTTCTCTATTCTCAGCATAGGTCATGGCTATGTTATTAACCTCAGACTAATAGTTTATGATAGTTTGGGCTTAGATAAAAGATCTATTCTTTAAAATTCGATATTGTACTATTATAGGCTCTGTTATACAAAGAGAAGTTATTCCCCATGACAGTATTTTTCCGAGTTCAGAATTTTTGTCCTGTTCTGCCAGAAACAGTTCATCTTTCACCCATTTCCAAAGTTTTACCTTCTGAGTGATTTTAAGATGCCTGTCATATTCTTATCCAGATTATTATATCCAGACATATTTTTCATTGGTTCTGGGCCAACTATGTTGCTCTTTTTTGCACCTTATTAAGGATTCTGTATCCTTGAAAATCTTCCAAGCTATCTAATGTGTTCTTCTTGTGGGAAGCAGCAGCAGCAGACAGACAAACTTGTGCATGGTTGAAGCTTAACAGTTCAGTGGGATTTAAAAAGGATCTCCTGAACAAAACACGATGGTCTTAATTAAGAAATGAAACCATAAATATCCACTGATAATTCTAACAATGGAAAGAAAATGTTTGATTTTTTTGTCAAATAATTTTAAAGAAGTCTGTGTAAGGAGAGAAGTAGTTGGACTTTTCTTAAAATGGAGTTGAAGGCAATTGTAACTATATAAAATAAATGAAATATCCATTTCTCTCATTTGAAGGCAGCTAGAATCTAGAAAAGTTAATGGTTCTTGCTAGGTTGTTTTTCCTTTTAGGGCCTTCTGGTATTTTAAGCCTTGTTAACACATCTGGCCAAATATTAATTTCATTCAGTTCCTTCTCAGGGATTCATAGCAGCCTAGTTAGGGTTGATGATTTTATTGTATTTTTGCATTTTACATTGTAAGTTTGGACAGTCTACCAAGATGAATGGTCTAATGGAGGAGGCAAAGTCATTAGACAATGACCTGATACAAATAGAGAACTAGCTGGGGGGAAAAAAAAGATTAAGTCTGTAACGGTATGTTGTGCCATCAAGAAATCTTTTCCTAAAATCCCAGATAAGTAAAGGAAGATTCCAAGGAAAACAAATCCAAAGTATATACAGCCCCTTGCTACCACATGGCTAGCTGATGTTCCAACCATCAAGTGTTGAAAAGCCCCAAGTGGTTTTCATGATGATAAAGTCACTGGTTGGTACTAAAAATAGACTCAGAGCAAGGCCTAATAGAATAAATTATTGAAGATGATCTGGCTAAAACTACCTCTTCAGAAGACAATACAAAATTTCAGGGAAAATCGATTTCTGAGGTGAAGAGTCATCAGAATTACTGATGTCCCTAGGATTCATTTTCAGAATTGAGAGGCATTGTATCCTGATCAAATGGTATGCTGCCCCTCCTTAGCTACCCTGTGGAAGTGTTAGCCCAGAGAGCTGAATGTTCTGAGAAATACCTTTTCAAGTTTTCCGCTTGGAAATGAGGGTGTCATAGACTTGCATACTAACTGCAAGACAGAAAGCGCAGTGGCTGCCTATCCGCTGGTACTCAAGTGCTTGTGCAGCACAAAGGCAGGTATTTATATTTATATTTCGGAGATGATTGACTTGTACAACTGCTCTTTAGACAGTGAGTGTCCTACAATGTCTCAGAGCTTTGGAGTCAGACATCAGGGTACAATTTCCAGCTCTGCCACTTTTTTGTGGTGTGTTCTTGAACAAGTTCCTTCATCTGTGACTCAGTTTCCTCATTTGTAAAAAATAAGTTATTAAAAAAACCTAAACAGAGGGCTTTTGTAAGCATCAGGTGAATTAACACATGCAAAAAGCTTAGAACAGTCCAGGCATATACTAATATCAGCTCTTTTCTTCATAATTAGTATTTTTGAAGTCAAATCCCTGAAAAGAAATTATTCTCCTGTGTGATAAATAACCTCAAGTAACTAAAATATAATTTTAAAGGTCTTTTGTTTGCATACTTTAGTAGACAAATATTTAAATGAAATATTTTCTTTTTTGTAAATACCGTTCCTAATTGGAGTAAATTTTATGAAAGGATAGATCTTGTTGAATATTCTAAATAATTCAAGCTTTTTGCCCAGAAAACCCTGAAGTTGTTTTATCAAGTGATAAATATTTTATTTCCAAAGAAGAAAATATTTTGATCTTCATTTGGAAATACTTTAAAAATATATTTATAGTAAAATGCAATGTATTCATCACACGTGTATAACTATATAAACCATTAAATATTTTTTAAAATTATGATATCTGTTACAGACCACTTTGTCTAACTTTTTGATATTAAATAATGTGAAGTGCCTTGGGTATAATAATCATTGCCAGAAAAAGTGAGTAGTAATTTTTTTTCCCATATTAGTTGTGGTGTTAGTACTTCAACATTCATTTAGAAAGATCCTGAGTAGAGTATCCGAAAAGGTCATTGAAGAAACCAGTTGGTGAGAATGCATTTGGATGACCCGAACGCATAGTTGTTGTGTCTCTAAATCCCAGACATACTTTATTAGGACAATCCAGCTGGTTTGCTATTTCTATCTCCTCATTATCAACACGCTTATGGTATGGCCTCTTCCCCCTCACTTCCAATGCCAAGAATTTGGCAGGGACACCATGCTAGCAAGTAAGAGACGGAGGGGGTGGGGAAAGGCGGCCGCGGCTTCACACTGCTGCAGGGGTAGGAAAACTGGTTTCCTAAACATTTTGGTACCCAGTTAAGACTGATGAGTGAAAGCCTTTATTTCTTTACTTGAAGAATGTAAAGAAAGTAGAAAATTTTATGGGTTTCTATAAATACTCTTAAGAAAAATTGTGTTCATTCCAGCCTACACTTTCATATGTATAGAATCTTCTTGTAAGCAGCAAAGCTCGAAAATTCTTTGCTGTTCTGTTCTTCCCCACCCATCTCAATATCATACAAGCTTAAGAAAGTGAGAGGAAGTAAAGAATTGTCCTGTGGACTTCTTTCAAAGTTTATATTATCAGAAAAACAACTCAATAACTGAATGTCGTGTAACAGTTTATTATTATGTGAGCAACCTTATTAAATGAACTAAGTAAAGCCTCTTTTAATATATCAGACCATAAAGAAAATGGACATGGAAATCTTTTTGGTCACCGTTTGCATTTCTGTTTCCAAATGGTGAAATGAAAAACAAACAGATTAATGACTCCCTTGACAGTTTCATGTGATTTAAAATTTTGTGGATTAGTTAAGCTCTTTGAAAAGTTATCTATGACTTTTGCAGAAGTCATAGATTCTCAAATTTATAATAGTCATACAGATGATCATTCACTGTGTGTGCTACAAATTAATTTCTCATAGACCTTCTTTCTCATAAAGAACTCTCTTCAAATGGTCCTGTTGACATTCATTGGGATGTGAAAATTTTCTATCCTTTATTAGAAAGTTTTGAAAATTATCTCAAATTAAAATGATTTACTTAAAGGTCTAAGTATACTTTACAAAAACTATGGATTTTGCTTTTAGAGCAACCTAAAGTTATTTCTCCATGATCGTTTATATCATCAGAGAATATTAGGTTTTAATGAAAAAAGGATCACCTTATGTATGCATGGTGATGTTTATGACGATTTTGTTCCTACATGAGGATATGTTTCATTCATGTATAGATTAGTAGTATATCTATTAACATCTCTTAAATCTCTTTGATTTTTGGTATATCCCATAAATAACTCAGAAACCTGAAAGAAAGCAAGTATAAAATTTTCATGATCAATATCAATGGAAACTCAGTAATTTAGAAATTGATATCTAGAGAACATTTTTCTATAGTGTTCTTTCCCTACTAGCAAAACATCTTTCTCTCTATGATGCATCTTGTTTATTCTACTTCTTGAAAATACAGTGATAGATTTCCTTTTGAAAAAACAAGTAACTTAATAAGGCAGCACTTTTGAAATCCGAGAAGGCAATAAAGCTCTGAGTGAAAGAGAAAAACCTGTCACCTTTTGTGCCATTCACTAGTCCAGATTTGTATAGAAGTAAGTAAAAAACTAGATTTTCTCCTAAAACCTTGATTACCCAAAATTTTCATCAGTTCAAGAGAAAAGGAAGAGTTGTTTATATGAATTTGCATGTGCCTTATTTTAATACTTATTGACTGTGAGCAGGGCATTGCAGTATTTTTATTGTGGGTACAAAAAGAAGAATGCAAATTAAAAGAGAAATGGTTTATCCACAAATTAACAGATTATAACCTTGGGTTCCTCCTTAATGTATGAAGAGAAAATAAGTAGGGTACTGTTGACCAGACAAGTAGAGAGGGGCAGGCATACCTCTCAGGGCTGGCGTTGGAACCTCAGGCTTTCTAAATGTGGGGGTTGGTAAGTAAAGCTACTTTGTTACTGTCAGAATTAATATGTGGATAAAAATCTATGTTTTCCAAGCTCTGATGGCATTTTTTTGGTGTTCCTTCTTTATTTTTAAGAGTAGTTTAATGTTATTTTTGTACTGTTAACATTCTACACTTATGACATTTTTGCTCTCATACTACCAACACCGAACAATAGAACTGCTTCAATTAAGAAACAGAACATCAGCCCCTGGCATCTTAGTCTGTTGTTCCATCTTTTTTTGCTAGGGAGAATTCATTTGTTTCTTAATTAAGAAAAACACCAATAGCATGAAAAATCTGCTTATGGTACCTGAATGGTAATTAGGGGAAAGGTAAAAAAGAAACAAGCACATACATTCCAATAGCAGCCAAAATGAACTTGAGCTGATAAAAATGAACTAAACTACCCCTGCATAAATGGAAGCTGAGAGAAGTGTACAGTCATTATGGCTAAGACAATATGCAAACTATCTTCAAAGAAATCAAATTGCTAGAGTGTTTTCATTTGCATGTATTAACTATTAACATAATGAGGAGAAGTGACATTGGACCCGGATTGTGTGTCTGTTCGGATTGATAACTCTACTGCATCTGCAAACAGACGCCCAAAAATCATGCTAGTGGTTAGATCAGAGTTGAACTCTGCAGTGTGGGCTAAAATAAAATCTAGAGCTTGACGAACCTGCTGAGCTACTGAATGGTTAGCATCTTCCTCATTCACATTCATTCTCACTGACTCCCTCCCCCCTCCCTCCCTCTCTTTTTATTTATTTATTTTTGAACAACAATCCATGAATGCAAAAACATACTGAGAGCTCTACAGGAGCAAACTTTTCGACGGACACTTCTTTGGTTTTCCTCAGTGAAACTTTTCTTGGCATAAGAATGCATGCTATAAAGGAAGTCTTCGAAGAACCGTGGGATTAATTAAATAAGATCTATTACAAGATGGAAAATTTAGGTTGTTTATTCCCAGGAAATATAAACCTAGGAGTAAAGGGCATTGACATTTATTGTGTTCCCCTTAGGTTTTATCTAACAAATTGTTCTGAATGTGCCAGAAATGGGGTTAGGTACTACTGATAACCTAATTACTAAGGCAGGCATAGAACACACCTTCATGGTGCTTCTATTTAAGGAGAAATAGATGGTTCTCTCTGAAGTAATGGTAATTACTCTCAGGAAATTCAGTCCAATGTCCAGTGGTTATTTATTTATATGATATTTACATAAATATTTTCAAAAATAGAGAATAATTTAATCATATTGATAATTAGATTATTCTGCCAATATTATGGGATGGAATTTCTATTATAAAATGTTTGACTATAAATATATAACATTAATAACTCAGTTGGTATGTCTATAATATACATATATTTACCCATTTGAATGGCTTTTTTTGTAACTGATTAGATTAAATAGTCACTTCTTGGAAATTTTTGTTATTGATCATTTTCACCATTGTTAAAGTAGGAGCTATTAAATTTTTAGGGTTGAAGCCAATTTAATTCTAATTTAATTCAATTTTGCAGAACATGTATCATTACTTAACATATGTGCATTTGTGGAGCTACTTGGAGCTCACTGGGTGACCATGAGGTGTCCTTAATGTTTGTGTACAGGACATAAAAGATTTGTCGGGCTTTTTGAGGCAAATTTCTTCTGGGCTGCTCATCTGTAATTTACTCAGTAAAATGGTCTGGGCATTTGCCAGTGATATTGATTGTAAGCGTCAGTTCTGGGAAAATATTAACAAAACAACACAAAACAAAAAACATGGGTGCAAAAAGCGTCTTTGCTTCTGAAGATTCCTAATAAGTGTGTTCTGAAATAGGAATGGGATGAGTTAATGGTATTCTTTGAAGAGATCTTCGCACTTAAATATACCTTATTACTCTGTTTTCATGAATATTGAGAATATAAAGAAATCTGTTTCATATTTAAGTGATAAGTTAACCTTTCTGCCACATATGTTGGTTATAATGTCAAAAGCTCCTTTGAGAAAGTCAAGTTGATGACCTGTGCTAAATCATTCATTCATTCAGATTCAGCTTAAAGGTATGAGAAATGAGAGCAGGCGTTGCCATAGTCTCTTAGAAATTGCCTAAGAATTAAGAAGCACAGTTGCTCCTGGAAAACTCTGGAAGAATCTTTCTCTAGATGGAAGGACACAGCTGAGCACTGGCTGGATAATTTGAGAAAACAAAAAGACTCAGAACAGATGAATTCAAGAAAAATGCTTGAGACGTTTAGATCCTTACGAATAATGGCATGTTAATGTTTTCATTTGCACTTTGCCTGTTTACCCAAAGAAAATGAAGTCAAATAAGAAGGCCATGGAGAAAGGCTGAGGAACCCCACAGAAAGGCATAGTAAGTTCTTAACTTAAATTTATCTCCAAACTAACAACAACAAAAAACCCCACACAAACAGTAAAACAACCCCCAAAACTCATTAGCTTTCTCTTTGTCAATTGCAGTTATGTTGTTTCTATTTGAAAGAGAAACAACCAATTTCACATTCGTTTTTATAAACTATTTTGCATTTTTCTGGATATTAAAAACTGCAATCTGTGAAGTTATGTATCTCTGGGTTTCTTTGAAATCCCTCTCCAATGCCTTTCATGCCGAAACTGCTGGCCTTGATACACTAACCAATAAAAATATATCACTGATCTTCTGGAGATACTCACAAGTGCTGAAGGCTGAGGAGGACCTAATACGTGCGTGGAAGTCTTGAATTATTTTGGTTTAAATGTTTTACTATATTTCTTAATAGGAAACATGAATTAACAGGGAAAAGTTTCAGAACTGTGTGCAGGCTGGAATGATGTCTTGAAACTGTCAGTCAACATTTATTAAAGTCCTAATTTTGGTTAAAAAAAAGTCAACTGTGCAGGTACAGGATGGGAAGAGTGGGTCTTATATGCTGTTAATGTTAAACTTCACAGGAGTTGTCAGTTAACTGTGGCTCTTCAAGGGAAGCTGCCATCCTGAAGGCTTTTGCAGTGTGTGGCAGAATTAACAAGGAGATCGCAATGTGCTGGCCAGTAGCATCTTGGGTATTATATTCAGTGTCCACGTCTCCCCAAAATTGAAGTACGTCTGGAGGTGAATAACCAAGATATTAACAGTCATGCATTAGCTGAAGAAACTGGGGGTGTTTAATATTAAAAGAAAATTCTGGGACTAATTTAAGGACTATATTCAGATTTGTAAAACTCATATAGAAGAGAAATTCTTTCTTCTTTGTAGCTCAGAAGAAATAGTTCCAAGGGGAGATATGGGTCTGACTTCTACCCACTGAGGATGGATTTGGGCTCAGCATTAGTAGAGCAGTTTGAGCTGTTCAAAAATGGACTGGCCTTCATTTAGGGCAGGTTACTGCCTGTCACTGGAAGCATGCAAGTGACGGCTTAACTGGGTAATCTCTTGCTAGATTTATTATTTAATAGTTCTTTGTAAGGCTAGGGGTGATAGGAATTAAGGAGTTAAGGAGTAGTTCCTGGGTGATTTCATGTTGTAGTTGTGCTCTAGAATGCTTTGAGTTTATGTAATACAGAACAATTCTAGAAGGTTTAATGGTACCTATTAACCTCCTGCTCTGCATTGTTGTGGTATCAAATAGCAACCAACTCTTCAGAAGCTAATCAAGTTCAAGTGTCAGGACTCATCCTTTGCAGTAACCTCTTCCAGAGCCTTGGAAGGGCTCAAGTAGTGACTTCAGATGGTCTTATATTTTTATAAAATTTGAAAAATTAAGATATTGTAACTTCAAGTGATTGACTGCTAATTCTTTCCCTTTTGGTTTTCCTTCTGCCACACTCTGGAATGGCTACAGGCATTATTAGGATCTTGCTTAGGGGGATGTTCAGCTGGGAATGTAATTGTCAGCATTTTAATATTTGTAATGTATTGCAATTTCTCTTTACAAATAAACATTTACTTTCACACATACTTTGTATTTCTAATTTTGCATTCTCTTTCTTACATAGAATCCCCAATTGTTTAAGCTTCGGGTTCCACAATATCTGGATCTGTTTCTACATACCCTCTTGTATATGATGTGATACTACATACCTCAGATACAAAAGTGCATTGTCCTTTATTTCAAATTATATGCATTATGCTTGGGGCTTCTGAGCAGTTTTATTGTGGGTTCAACTATCTACATGAATAAATAATTAATACTGATAAAATACAATATTTTTGCAACTTTACATGCATGGGCATTTTTATTATCAAATAAGAAATGATTCATTTAAACAACAACAATAACAGAATTATCCCAACAATGACTATGATTCCTCAAATCATAGAAGATCCCATTATTGTATTTTAATCTAATAGACATGTATACTATTTCTATGGCAAAGGTAAAAGGGTTCTGTTATTGTGTGCATCTTATTGATTAGAAAGGTAACATATGTATGAAGATGTCAAAATATTTTTATGCTTTAGTGATAAAAATCACTTTAACATCAGCAGTTGAGCTCACTTTGACTTCAAACTGAGTGAAGTCAGCTGACAAATTTTGAGGATCTCAACCAAAAAAATTTCCCTTTATCACTAATCAATAATTCTAGGTTTCCAAACATGATGCTTCCATAAAATCTGGAGTGTTTCCTATAACTTTTACAAATGTCTCAGTGCTCTGCATCTTTTTGCCAAAGTTCGATTTTATTCCCGTTTTCGTCTTTTGAAAAGCGCTAGTGTTGAGCATGATTCTTTGCCGACATCTTCAGCTTATTGGAGTTCTTCTTTTCAGAAGAGTTCTATGATTTTTAAGATAACACAAGTCAGGAGATGTATGATGTCTACGAATACTCCTATTTGGTTGCATCATTTCTTCCATCAAGGGATGTTCATGCTTCCTGAAGGGTGTCAAAGCTCCTCCAGGTGCTTGGCTAGCTAGCAGGTGTTCTTTCCATATCTCTGACGGAGCAGACTGGCTCAAGGGGGAAGACTGCAGTCTAGCTTGCCCAAACACAACTGGTAAGGAAAAGAATATAGGAGCAAATCTAGTTCCCTTTTTGAGTCTCCATTGTTGAGTCAGGTGTAGTAGAGAAATTGGAAATGCAAATGTTCTGTAATAACATTGTAAATATCCTAGAATGATTCTGTATTTAAGCATGTAGACATGCTTCTAACTTTCAAATGGTATTTTGTGATTCCATCTTTTTCTGAAATGCACTATGGTCTTTTTCTACTTATGTTTAAGACTAATTTTATTATGCCAAATATGTACAGCATTTCTAAATATTCTTTTATTTCCTCTGATTTTACTGTATAATATTTTTCAACAAATGTTTGCTGAGCAACTACTATGTATTTGAAATTGACAAGTACTTCAGTGATTTCCCTTGAACTTAAAAAGAGAAGAAAAAAACCACATGAAATGCTGATATGGTATTGTTATTTCTAGTAGATAAGTGGGTAGATTTAAGTCTTGACAAACTTTTTTTAAGTGTTACAATATGGAATTAAACTTAATAGGAGGGGGAGACAGCAAACATTCATTTCCTTTATTCAACATATTCCCTGGGCATCAGTGATATGCAATTATGCATGTGTGTGTTACATATTGCTTCTCTCAGGGGCACAAAACATTTGTTGTGAGCACTCCCATGTGAAAGGGACTTTGCTAGGCCCTTTATATGCATTTAATTTAATTTGTTTCTGTTATTTATCTGTGTCATCCTATTTTGTGAAGGACAGGTACAGTTAATCCTATTTTAGAGACATTGCTCTGGGCCATCCTCCAATTGACAGCTCCTTTCATAACCCCATTCTTTCAGTGGAGGGGATTCTGCTGCTGAATGGAAAAAACAATGATTAAGATGTGATGATGTAGTTGAAGATGCCTATTAATGGTCCTACTACATAAATGGTCCATAAATGTTAGTAACTTTTGAACCATGGTTCTTATCCTCATACAGTTTATAGTTTAAAGAAATCAGATGCACCCATATGTGTAATATAGACTCAGATGTCAAGAGGGACATACCACTTTATATGAAGAGCCTCGGGGATTAAATCAGCAACCGTTTGTTCAGTTATATGAGAAAGTATGTTATTGGAAACTTTAGACAATTTTAGATGATATAAAATCTCCAGGAAACCCTTAGGCCTTAGATAGGAAAACAGTATATGCACTGCAGAAAATATTCAATGTCTAAGTGTGATTATTCTTTTAACATTAAAAATCCAGTTTTCTGGTCATGAATTAAAAGTATATAGGGAACGTAAACCTTCCAGTCATTAATCTCAATAGAAACCTCCTTATTTTCTCCTACCATGTTCGTTTAGCTTAGAATTGGTATGGTCTCACAAAGTTATTTTAGCCTGCGTTCATTATATGGAGTTAATAAGATGTATCCACAGTTCTTAATGTGAAAAATAAATGCGTGTGCAATATGAACTGTGTGAAAACTCAGTCAAGACCCCAGTTCAGAGTGCTCTGTTTCTCCTGTCCTTAAGAGGTTATATTTCAGATCTGATGACTAAAGTCAATAACATTTAGTGGTATGAAGTTGGTATGGGAGAGAGTGAATGGTGTACCAAGCCAGGAGGGACACACTCATGCCCCCAAGGTGGCACATGGCATACCTTTCTTCATTGAGAGGCGTGGCACATGTCAGAAAACTGGCCTCTCGCAGTTAGCTGAAGAAACTTCAATCCATTGTGTTCTCTTGCAGCTTCTGTTGCTCTTATCCCAGGGTTTAAAATTTAAATAAGTAGCCTGTCTTTGTCACTCATATTTAGATGTGGGAAATATATTGCAGCCATTGAACATGGTCAAATGTTGAAAATAATAACAAAGAAAACAAAAATGATAAAGAAAGAAAAGAACATACTAAGAGGCATGCTTAAGTCCCAGTCCACCCCAATAGACTACCTCAATGTAGTGTTGTTGAACTGCTTTCCCAAAATACCCCTCTACAGTTTTCAGGACAGAATGGTCCATGCTTTCTACGTGCATATATTTTAATGAAGTCTTTTGTATAAGAAGCCAAGACTTACAACTTACCATCTTACCATTTGCATTGCTCCTCCAGGAATAAGGGGAGGCAGTCTGTGTTATCTCTGTAGTGCCCCGTCAAGTGACACACATGAGATTTTCATCATGGCTAGCTGCCATCTTGTTTCTCTATGGCTTTTGTCATGTAATCAAAGTGAAATGAAAAAATCGAGCTATTTTTTATATTGTTCAGTTTCCAAATACTTTATCATTTGGTATAGAAGAAGTGTTTCTTATTCCAATTAATAAGAAAAATATATTGACAGTTACTGTGTGGTGTGACTCTTAGAAACTCGGTGATTAGAATTTGCAATTGATACTATTGCGTTTTATTTCCTGTCTGTTTCTTTTGAAGGTAGGGCAAGAGGGACACAGAAGTAAACCAGTAAAGTTAATATTAGATGGTCCAGGTATTAGATAATCCATTTAAGAATAATCTGCACCCTCCTTCGTAATTTTGTAAAAAGGTGAGTAGGATTTGGAATTCCATTTATATGTTTGAAATCTAGGAGTGTTTGACTTCATTTGCAAATGATTATGAGGTTCAACAGCACACACTACTTGATTCTGTGTTACGAATTCTCATTTTATCAGCATAGATAATGGAGTATTTCCTTCCCTACTGAAAAAGCATTTTCAAAAGGTTTGTAAATATTTGTTTTTCAGGGATCCATTTATCTTCTTCCTCAGTTCCAAAAGAACTGTTATGGGGTTACAGAAAAAGATGATAAATGAGTCCAAGGAGCCTGGGTTTAAATTGTCCCACTATAAGATTGCATTCTACTATTCTTTGGTAGACATGTAAAGTTTTTGAACTCATTAGTGTTAACTGATTAGGTACTGAATTTTTTTTTAATGCCAGAATTTTGAAATGAGAATAAGTCAGTCATGGAGCTACTCTGGTTTTTATCCATAGTTAGATCCAAATGAAAATTAAATATAACAAGAAAGAAAAATAGCTGGAAGACATTCCTTTTCAAAGGAATGGCTTGGACTTCAACTGCTCAGTTCCCATTCATTTTCCCCAGGCCTGAGTAATGTGGTCTGTAATTGTATACAAACCTTTTAACAAAGAAAGTGACAATAAAACCCATCTGCTCTTTCCTCTCCTCACACAATACGAGGTAAAACGTGGAATGAAGCATGGGGTATTTTGATTAACTGAACTTAACTGATGGTTATCCTGAAACTGTTTCATTAAATCTCTTGCTGAAATTCTTAGGTAAGAGTTTATGTTCACTCTTAGGTGAACATAGTGAAACTTATGATGGTTTGAGACTTGATAGAAACTCTGCATTATCATTCTAAATCATAAAGATCATTGGAAACATTTTATAACTCCAGAGATAGAGATGTAGAAGAGGTATGAGTCTGTATTTGATGTTTACTGACCTCAATTTCTGGTAAAAAACATAGGTGAAAAATATACCCCATTATCGTAATATATTGGTTCTTTTCATTTTCTATATTTTTATATTATATATAATATATATAGATATAATTTTATTGTGCTTATAACAAGAAATATTTTCCATATTTCTATGTGGTCCTCTTGATTTTTGTTTTGCATTTCTGCTTTGTACTCTCAGCTGATTTTCTACAATCTACCTAAGCATTCTATTATTAGACATTTGGATAGTGTCCAGTTCTTATAGCTAATACTGCAATGACTAAATTAGTACATATAGTCACTTACTTCTTTTATGTTTTTCTCGAAGGATAAATTTCCACTTTTCCGATCATGAATTAAAAGCCTATATGGAACATAAATCTTGCAGTCATTGATGTCATTAGAAACCTTATTTTCTCCTACCTTGTGAGATTTAGCTTAGAGTTGATATAGTCTCACAAAGTTATTTTAATAGATTTTGTTTTCATATGGTGATAATAAGATATATCCATAAATCTTAACGTAGAATTAGGAGATTAAAGGGAGTGGGGGTTAGAGTGCAGAGGAGAGAGGATAATGAAAAAAATGTTAGAGCATTGTCATTAGAGTTTTAGAGTTCCTTCCTCCTCAGAAATTCTACAATTTATTGATTCTGGATTATCAACATAAGTTTTTGAACAGGGGAGTGATATAATCAAAGCAGAAACTTGTCCAAAGGCTGACGGCAGGCAGCTCATCAAGGAGTCTGCTAAAGTAAGTCAGGTGGGCATCATTTCCTGAGCTAGCCGGCGTCTTTAAAGTGAAGAAACATGGTGAGCTACTCCTCTTTGAGCATTTATCCTGGAAGCTGTGAGGACAGAAAGGAGATGGAAGATTCCACTCTAACTTTGTGAAAGACTTGAATAGTGAAAATATTCCTAGAAGAAGTAATCAGGTAAATAAAACGTTAGATTTTTATAGAATGAAGTTAGATGGGAAGGTTTATATTTGACTGAATCTTAAGCTCAAAGTTGAAGAGAATGGAAGTTTTACTTTTGTTGTTAGGAAGCAGCAAAGGTGTGTTTTTTCATGGTAGGGGGAGAGCCAAGAAAATGCTTGGTGTTTGGCTTATGGATAATGTTGCTTATTAAAAGTATAAATAATGAAATCTGGAATATTTATTAGGAGAGAAAAATTCCCTGAACCAAAATTTTGCCTCCTTTAGACTATATGTTCAGAATTATTGTGGAAAAAATAGGGAGAAAATTTTCCTCTTTGGATAAAATAGATCAGCTTTTTACTAAAAGTTAAACTTTTTAAAGATTTGGTTAATGGAGACATTCTTTAGTTAAAAAGGTTACCGTTTCCCTTAGACTCATCAACATCAGTGTCCTCTGGGAGCTTATTAGAAATGCAAATTCCTGAACTCTACCCCAGACGTACTGATCAGAATCTCAAGGGGTAGGGTCTGGGAATTGGAGTTTAACAAGCCCTTCAGGTGGTTCTTATGCATGCTAAAGTAGGAGCATCACTAATTTACAATGATTTTTGATCCAAGCCAACTGGTTCCTAATCTTCTAAACTTTTTGCATCTAAAATTTGGGATTAAGCCTCTGATACACAATGGATAGTGTTGTGTTGATTTTGTTCACTGCTGGGTGGTTTCAGTCCTTCTTCCTAGAATGACATTTTGTGTCCACAGTCGAAGCTTAGATTGGCAACTTTTAAATACCTAATTAAAATATGCTTGTTTCTTTCATTATATGCTTTAAATTGTGTATTTTCCATGTTGTAATGATCTCAATTAGAATTTATGTGATTACTAGGACACAATTTTTCTTTAACCCCTTTTTGTGAATTTTGTTAAAGGTAATTAACGGTATTCATGGTATTGGCAGCACCTGAGTGACATCATTTCAACATTAAGGAAAAGCATGACTTTAATTTGAAAACAAGTCCAGGGAGTTCTGCCTTTTTTCGTTATGTTTTTCAGTTCTTTTGATGTGACTTAAAAAATATCCCATCAATTTTACCCTTCCATTTACTGAATCTGCTGATATGCTTGAGCAGATGAAGATGATTTTGCTCTCTGGTTATCCTTTCTCAGTCTTTGCAAACAGTGCCATGAAAAGTACAGCCCACATTGTGGTTAAGTTTTCGTCCTGCACTATTACCGAATGCCTTTTTTGAATGGAAAAATCTATAAATGTTCATCTTTAAACTGTATCTATTTATTATCTATTATTTTTCTATCATCTCAACTGTCCATCCATCTTCATCTTCGTCATCCTTATCACCTATCTATACTAGTTGGTTTACACTTAGGCAACTCATACAGATTATTTTATTCTGGAGGACAAGATTAGCATATCAGTATGTGAAAATAAGATAAATGTATTGTATAGGATTTAAGTACACATCTTAAGAACATAATTTACCACTGGAGCCCATGGTTCCAGTCATGTTACTGTCTAAGCAAAAATAAAAATCTTCAAACATTATAGTTAATAGTCTTTTACCTCCCTAATTTTAGCCTTTCTCAAGCTGTATTCTTCCTAGGAGTCATTCGTTGTTCTTATGAATGTGCTCTGTACTCTCTTCAAATGTCCCCTTTGTAAAGAGGCCTTTCCTGACCACCTCTGTCTTTTGGCACTGGCTTTCCGTTTTCTGGTTTACATTTCTTCATAGAACTTACCACCACCTGAAACAAATTCCTTATGCAAGCAGGGATTTTCTGTTCATTAGATTGTTTTAAACATTGTTGTATCCTCAGGAACCTGAACAATCCCTGACACCAAGAATCACGTAGGAATAATTTTCTGTCTCACTCTTCGGGAGTGTAAAGCTGGGACTCTGTTTTTTTTCCCCTGTGCTATGTCTTCAGAGTTGAGGACAGCACTAGGCAAGGTAGCGGCTCAGCCATCGTTGGTGGATGAATAAATATGTAAATAATAGAAACAGAAACAGGTTTTAGTGGGTTAGGACCTTTGGGTTCATCTTTTGCTTGTTATCAGTCTTCATATTAAAGTCTGGCATTAAAACGTCTATGTTTTAGCTGTCTTCATATTTCCCTTTATATGTTTAACTTTTCTTTTTTTTTAAAAAGGACTGGAGGTTTTATGAAAGTGCTAAATTCTGAAAAATTGCTTGTTTTCAGTTTCTGCTATGAATTTTATTTGAATTTGATATATTTTAAAGGATCAAATAACTGTGATTTAAGAAAGATATAAAGAGTTGAATTGTGACAATAGTCTAATGAGTGTAATTACCCACTTCCTGGACCATTATTGTCCAGATGTGCGGTAGTTTAAGCAAACAAATCTATAAAAGTAAACCTCAGTGAAAGTGCTCATGACAGGCTCGTTCATGATGCTGCAAACCACTGATGGATGGTAACTTTTTTTAGAGGAAGAAATGTGATTAAGATATGTTAAATGGAAATCTATACAAAACCAGTGAAATTGTTAAAATATTCAAATATGCCATATTGTAACAAGAAAACACTGTAATGCACTGAAATCAGCAGTAGAACAGCTGTGTTTTAAAGGACAGTACTTTGAATGTCACTTGACAATTTGCTTTCAATTAGAAGTAATTTACAGGAAGATGCCCACAAGCTAATCTTTACAGGATAATTAAGTTCCATTTTCTTTACTTTTAATTAAAAAGCAGAAAAGATTTAGCTGATCCATAAAAAATGTTCTGTTTAAACATTCATCAGACTTCACACTCTTTTTTTGTTATTTGTTGTAGCAGATGTTATCAAAAGTGCAGTCTGCTCCGTTTTAAACCCTGAGTATTTGGAAAGTGAAACATGAGTTTCAATAGGCGTGTACTAGCGAGGTATGATCATTTAACATCTGTATGTTCAAACAGGATAAGACACATACTGCTGTTCCCTCCCTTGTGTTCCACACGATGCATTTAATTGTGGTGCAGATACACATACATTAAAATAAGAAGCAATAGTGCTTTTGAATTTTGAAAACTGTGTATAGAAGAATGATACTTTAAAAGAACTTGACTTCAAATGTTTTAAAGGGCTTATAGATTCAGGCATTACATGTTATTTTATTGTACTTTTTAACCATGTGAAATTGACATTGTGAGTATCCTTACATGAAAATTTACTCATTGAAAAGATGGAAGATTTAAAGTAACGGTCTAAAAACATTTAAACTAATTCTTGTATTAACACTGCTGTTTTTAAAATCTGGCTATATATGTATATGTCGCCAAAGAAATCAGAAGCTTTGATTTTAGAAATCACTGTTGGCCAGTGCTTTTAAAAGAATTTTGGCTGATGGGAGCTGAATGGACAGAGATTTGTCAGAGTTACTCTCATATCATACTGTGCTAGGGAGGCTTGTACTGAAACTTCTTCAGTTGAAATTCTTTAACCCTGTATTATTATATTTGTGTGTTTTGTTGTTTTTTATTTTGCTTGTATTGTTTTCAGGCTACATTATATGTTCATGTTGGGTAATGGTTTCGTTTTTGTGTGTATGTGTTTTGTTTTGTTTTTTTGAGGATCTAGAAAATTGCCATGACTTGAAAAAAATTGTGCTGCTATAGGGCAGTGTACATACAATTTTTATAGTAGTAATTCCATTCACTATGTCTTTTGTCATATAAGCTTGATTTTCAATTTCCACAGCAGTGAGTATTTAAAATTTTGAGGATGCGGTTAAGGTTATTCATGCTTGCTTATTTTTATTTTCTTATTTAATTTCTCTCTGGCAAAAAAAAATAGAAACGACAAGAAAAGTTTCTGCATATCACAAGACTATTCATTTATTTGCTTTTGCCATTTGGAATTTTATATGAAAGGAATAAGCTCAAAGGCACTTTTGACCAATACAGTTGAGGAGACTGCAAAATAAAATAAAGAAATGCAATTTATTTCAGCATATATTATAAATTTCAGGTAGGAGCTTAATTATAATAATCACAATGCATTCATTTAGAATATGTGTTTGAACATGTAAATGCCATCAGGTTCTGTAATGAACTGGCGAAAATGTATGTTTCTCTTAGAAAGGATGACATAGGGAAAAGATTAAGCATGCCCTGTCTCCTGCCTTCCCACTATTCTTTTCTGTAATCAACACCTGGTTTGATTACATCTTTTTGAACTACAAAGGCTGATAAACTCCTTTATGTGGAAGTTTTTATGAAAGGGAATTGTAACAAACACAGTGGTTAAACATCCCACTTTGGGGAGAATTCCATCTTGTCCTGTAATTCAAACTTTTTTAGTAAAAGATAAAACATTTTTGTTTGTGTTTAAGGGAGTACAGTGATTTCGCTTTGACACTCGGTTTTGAAGTTTGTGAGGGCTTTAGATGGGTGGGATGGGTTCATATATATTTGTGATTCTTTGAGGAGTTATCAAACGGACATAAGCCATATTT
>PVKH010000830.1:0-34017 GCA_004027955.1 Chaetophractus vellerosus | reverse complement strand
CAAAGTGTAAACTATAATGTCAACTATAGTCCATGGTTAGTAGCAATGCTTCAATATGTGTTCATGAATTGTAAAAAATGTATCACACTAATGAAAGATGTTATTAATGGGGAACAGTGTGTGTGGGGTGGGGTGTATTGAAATCTCCCTATATTTTCAATGTAACATTTATTTAATCTAATGTTTCTTACAAAGTAAATTTAAAAAAAAAATCACAAGAAAAGAAATTTAAAGAAAATATCACCTGTGTTCTAAGATAGTAACTGATGGTTTATAAAATTTACTTAGTTGGGACTCTAGGGAGAATGGTCAAAGTCAATACTGCGGGTTCACCTCATTCTGTTGCCTGAAGATTGGTTAATAGTACCTTTAATTAAGTGCTGTATGGATAAATTGAGTGTATTTGTTCCCAGCCTACTTGGTTAGATAAATCAGAGTATCTATCTAAGTAGCATATTATAGGAAAATGTGCCATAAACCAAAAAGCTGTAGAAACAAGGGATAAATATTTTTGGGAGACAATTTTCCATGCTCTCTTGTACTTCTGTATGACATAAGAATATCTTTACAAGGATATTTGTACAGAAAACATATCTACAGATAGTGTCCTCAATCTTTGTCCCCTCTAGAGGACAAGGGTTTGGTAGATGTTTCCATATAATTTTGGTAGTTTCTTTAAGATTTCCTTACCTTCAGAGCAAACCTCCTATCTGTACAGTATACACCTGGGCCTGTCTCTGCCTCATCCCCATGGGACTTTCAGGGCAACTGGAAACATGCACACATGAAGCTTATGTAGCCTGCTGTTTGATAAGTAATAAAAAGTCCCTTTTCTCTATATCAGGAGACCCTTTACTACTGCCCACATATATGAAACTGGGGCAGGTTAAAATTTTTACTGTGCAAGTAGGAGAAAATCTCAGACCTTTTACTGTTCTGGAAAAGTTCTGGAAAAGAACAAAGTTGGGTGGCTCACAATTGCTATCTTGAAAGTTTATTCAAAGGAAACTATAATCAAGTCAGTGCAGTATTAGTAAAATGATGGACATATGACTAATGCAACAGAATATAGAGTTCAGATATAGATACACATATATAAGAATCATTCACATTTTGAGCTTCTACTTTTGAGATAATTGCATATTCACAAGCAAAACATATTGTAAAAATATAAGTTCTAGTCACAGCATATATATTTATCAATGTATTTGTTTATAAATTTCACCAAATTAGAATGTAACATATTTTGTTACAAAATTATATAATTCTGCTCAAATTCTTCATTAATACAAAAATGTTCTGTTCTCTGATTAATTAATATTACTTTATTTGCTTATGCTTTAATTCCTTTCAGTATTCATATCTTCTTTAGCAAATATATCTTAATACTGACAAGATAAAGAGAATTTGTATATTTATTTGTGCAAAAATATATTGTTGAACATTAAGCACATGATTATTAGTCATGAAATTATCACTAAATTATTAGGCATGATTAAGTAATTCACTTAGTAGAGATGGTTGTATACACAACCTAATATACTGTGCATTTAAATAATATTTATCCATACATTTACAATGAAAATTTGCACTCACTGAAACATGCAATCCTAACTCCATTTTGAAAAGAAGAATGGCTGCTAATTTTAGCAAATCAATATTTATTTCCACATAAAAGATATACCTTATGGTATACCTTATGTATGTGTAATAAAATTGACTAATTCTGAAAGACTTAAGGGAAAGTATGGAAACCATAAAAAGACCATTTAGAAACTAAACTTTGTGCATTTTGACAATCACTTTTAAATATTCTATGTTAAAAATACTTTAGATATATCTTTACATCCATTTTCTTATCTACTTTTCATTAATGTATAGCTATTCCCTTAAATAAAATTTATTACATTCAAATTTAACTTCTACCTAATTCAGATAGAAAATAGGGTTTGTAATTTACCATTTCCAGAATATTTTATGCATATAGTATTTCAAACTAATTATGTCTGTAGGGAGAAATATTTTTCAAAAGATTATTAAAGTTTATTGTAACATATTATAGACAAAATCATGATTTTATACATATGTATATAATAGTCAATAGAATTGTGTGCACAAGATTAAAAATCATCATGAACATTTTTAAAATGATTCCTGCTATATTCTTGGTAAGTGTATTTGTATATTCAAAATACATAATCTAGTATTAAGACTATAATCAACTTCTCAAGTATGATAAATCAGCATATAAAATTGTTATTAAGGCAAATTGCCATGTGCAACATTCTTATTTTCCTTGTTAAATCATTTAACTATTAATTAAGTTAATTAATTATTGTAATTATTCATTAATATGCTAACATTGCAAGAAAAATCAACACAGTGTTTGTAGCTATACTACCCTACTTTGGCTGAAATTCTATTCACTGAAATATTCACTTGACTGTTCATTTCTCAACATTTCAGAGCAAATTCAAATATATCATTACCTTATAGAACCCTCCCCCTCTTGCAGTTTCCAAAATAGCATCATTAACCCCAGCTCATCTCTATCATATTTTCTTGATATTCTTCATCTCTCTCACACCTGAAATTCATTATTAATCATTAATTAATTACTTTCATTATTTAGTCATTATTCTCCTTACCTATTTTGATTACTTGGTAGTACTTGAACCGAGAATACTGTCTACATATTTGCTAAGTAAACAAATGTCCTTAATTTTCACTAAAAATATTATTTATAAAGTCCCAGGTATAAAAATGAATTAGTGATTATAAATGTTTCCATGGAAACTTCAATTTCATTTGGTATTTAAAAAGTTGTTTTCATATAATGGAAAGATAATTTCAGAAATTCTAGATTATATTAATTTCCATCCTACAAATGAAATTCAACTATTAATCATAAAATTCACTCATACATCATAGATCATCATTTATTATTATTGGAAAATGTCATAACAATAGTAAATATGCATGGGTCAGTTTTTAATCCAGCTATAGCCATACTTCTTTGATGTAGAATACTAATAGTTTAAACAACTTATATTCATATTATGCAATTTATGTCATACATATTCATTTATTATTTTTGATGAGAACAAAGGAATGCAGTTTGACATAAATGATAATATTTCCTCAAATCACATCAAGAATAAACAATTGGAGGATTGTGGAAAGATGGCCTAAATTGCATGCTGCAAAAATGTATAGAACTGTAAGGAGAAATAGATAAATCAGCAATAATAATTGGAAATTTCAATTTGCCTCTTTCAGTGCAACTAGACAGAATATCAGAAAGAGAACCCAAGAAATGGAAAACACTGTAAACTAACTAGATCGAACAGACACAGAATACCTCATGCAAACACAGCAGAATACACATTCTTTTCAAGGGCACATAGAACATTGTGTAGGATACACTATAGATTTGGCAATAAAACAAGTCTCAACAACTTATAAATGATTGAATTAGCATAAAATATGTTCTCCAACCACAAAGGTATGACATTAGAAATTAATAACGTAAGAAAATTTGATACATTCATAAGTATGTTGAAATTAAACACTACACTCTTAAATATCAAATGGGTCAAAATATAAATCAGAAGCAAAATTAGAGAAGTCTTTGAAATGAATAGAACCTATCAAAACTTATAATACAAAATGTAAACAGTGCTCAGTGGGAAATTATGGATGTTAAATGCCTTCATTGGAAAAGAAGAGATACCTCAAATAAATAATCTTCCAACTTAACAAAGTAGAAAAAAGGACAGAGCCAACTGAACACAAAGAAATCAGAAGTAAGGCAATAATAAAGATTAGAGTAGAAATACAGTATACATATAATGTAGAAATACATTAACTGTAGTATAGAAAACAGTAGACAATAATAATGTAATCAAAAGCTACTTGGAAAAGCTCAACAAAATTTACAAAACTTTAGCTAGATTGATCAAGAACAAAAGAAAGGAGACTCAAATCAAAATTAAGAATGAAGAAGGGGACATTAGTAATGTACCAACAGATATGGAAAGTATTTTATGGGAGTATCATTAACAATTATATGCTAACAAATTAGAAAACCTCCATAAAATGGTAACATTCCTAGGGAGACACATACTACCAAAACTTACAAAATTAAATAAATCTGAATTGACCTATAACAAGTAAATACATTGAATTAATAATGAAAAATCTTCCCACAAAGAAAAATTCAAGTGAATGCTTTCACTGGTTAATTCTATAAAATTTTAAAAGAATAATTAACAACAATCCCTCATAAATTCTCCAAAAATACAAGAAAACATACTTCCAACTCATTCTCCAAGATCAGTATTACCCTGACAGCAAAACCAGACAAAGACATCACAAGGAAAACAGGAAAACTATAAACCAATATCCCTTAGGAATATATACGCAAAAATCCTTAATAAAATACTAACAAACCAGATCTAGCAGCTTATAAAATGGAGGATTCTATGGCAGAACCATTGGGAATTAATCCAGGAATACAAGGTTTGTTCAAAATACAAAAATAAATGTTACCAACTTAAAAGGATAAAGGGGGGAACCCATTATCATATCAATTCACAAAGGAAAAGCATTTGACAAAATCCAATACTATTGTGTCATTAAAATACTCATCAAAACTATGAATAGAGAGATTTTCTCCATCTTTTAATAAAGTGCATGTCTGAACAATGTACAGCTATCATCATACTCAATGGTAAATGATGAAAAACTTTCTCTGTATTCCAGGAACTAGAGGAGGATTATCACTCTTGCTACTTCTATATAACATAGAAGTTCTAGCCAGGGCAATTGGGCAAAAATATTAAAGGAATCTATATTGGAAAACCAAAACTACAAGTATCTTTATTTGCAGTTTATAAGACCTTGCACATAAAAATCCAAAAAATTGTCCAAAAATCTATCCAAGCTAATAGAAATTAAGCAAGGTTGGGGATATAACACCAATGTTCGACCACCCATTGCGTTGCTTTACACTAGAATTTAATCATCTGAAAAGTAAATCAAGAAAAGAATTCTATTTCCAGTAGCTTCAAAACCAATAAAATACATATAAATGTATTTAAATGAAAATTTTCTAGACTTGTACACCAAGAACTACAAAATTACATTGAAAGAAATTGAAGATGGCCTAAATAAGTGGAAAAATAGCCCATGTTCATGCATTTGAAAGCTTAAAATTGTTAAGACTATAATTCTTTCTAAACAGATCTACACATTCTATGGACCCCTATGAAAATTTCCACTGCCATTTTGCAGAAATTTATAAGGTGATTCAAAAATTTGTCTGGAATAGCTAGGGACACAGAATATTCAAAACAATCTTGAAAAAGATTAACAAAGATGAAAGAAAAACAAAAATGAACAAAGATGCAGCACTCATACTTATCAATTTCAAAAAATATACAACACTGCATTAATCCCTAGTATGGTACTGGCATAAAGAAACGCATACATTGATAGATGAGATATAGTTAATAGGTAAATGAGAAATAGAAGATAGATAAACTCTTCCTTTTCACTCCCATAGAGGAGCTCCTTTCTCCTTTCTGAATAAGAATCTGTCCAATTCATGAATCACTCAAGAAAACTGTGAGATCCTAAATTGCATGAACATTTTTTCTTTTAATAAAGGTTATTTTGTGATTTATAAACATCTGAGTATGTTTTGTTTTTGTATGTGTGCTAATTTAGCATTATTACAGCATAGTTATAGCTTTTGCCATTTACCAAAAATTGAAATGGGAATACCATAATAAGACAGGAGAATAAGGATTGAGAGCACTGGATTTAAGTAAAGGGCAGACAAAATAATTTACAGCTGAATATTTTCTATCGACAAGTAATTCTTTTTTCACAGTTTAGCAGGGTTTACAGTGTAGACAAGTAATTCATAAAAAAGAAATTGGATTTGCTATGAAAATAGTCACCAATCACGCTAACATATTCCAGGGATACCAAATTGAAAGGAGAACAAAGCTAATTTTTGTGAAATTTCATGTTGAGTTTTGCAAGAATCTAACAGAGAAACACAAACTTGAAAATTACTCCCTTTTGACAACATCTTCACCTTGGATATCACAATAGCACTGAAATTGTTGGAGCATGTCTCAATGCGTGTTAATTGGATTTGTCACCACACACTAAGCATGATTATAGGGTTGTGGTATCTACCAGGAATATCAACTATCAACATTTGATATATTGATTTTGCTCTTTAATGTCTCACTTTAACCTTTTTACTCCTCAGCATTTTGTTTTTCTCTCATTCTTACTTTTTTATTTTGAATTCTGGTACATAGCTATATATAGCTTTAGAAATATTAGATTATTACCAAAGGCCATATATTTTTTTTACCATTTTTTTTACCACTTCTCTCTATAAAGAAAAGGAAAATAATTCCTACAGAAAGCTTCCATACTCACATGCTCATACAGGAATATAAATTGAAATTCTCATAAATCAAGTGTTTAAGAATTCATTATTTCTACAAATAAAAGCCAAAGATATATATAAGTATGTGTGTATGTAGATATGTAGATAGATAGACAGGTAGATAGGTAGATAGATAGATAGATAGATGATAGATAGATAGATAGATAGATGGATGATAGATAGATGGGTGATGGATAGATGATATAAATATTGCTTCTTTCATTTTTTCAATTAAATATAAATGTATTTTCTAAGAGAAAAGAAGGCTTCAAACATAATAGATTTAATAAATAAATAATGGATATTGTGATGACAATTTTGCCAAAAAAGAACCTTAGAAAATTAATTGTTTCAAGATAGTTTACTCTGGAAACAATTCCAAGAAGCATAGTGAGGTGACAGACAGCGTGAGACAAGTTAAGAGAAGCCAATATAAAGATGTATTGAAGAGTTGCTGCTGTGGGGTCTCCTGTGATGCATACAGGAACTTTCTAGGATCAACCCCTTCAAGGACCAGAGCCTGGAGATTTGTTGACCAATTCCTTTCCCAAGATATTACATATTGTCCCTGCTATTGTTAACTTTCCTTTACTTCCATGTAGTATTTGTGTGGCACTGGACAAGTCACAGTCAAAAATTGAAATAAGACATGACACAAGATCGAAGCAGCCTGTGCACAGTACAAAGTGAACCTGTATATATCATGAGTCCAAAACGACTGATTTATCATTACATTTTATGCATTTTCCTTTTAAATCCTGGAAGAAGTAAAATGTAGAATTATAACCCCCAAAATAATGAAAAAATATTTTTTAAAAATGTTTGACATTTTGCCTTTCATCACTGTTAGATCTGTTGTCCTATATGTACTGTGACATTTTCTTCCATTTATTTCCCCAGTGTCTTACTTTTTTTTTTTCCTTTTGTCCTCAAAGAAGTTTTAGGTTACAGAAAAGTCACATACCAAATACAGGAGATTCCCATATACCAACATCTTTCCCCTTTTCCCCCTTCCCCTATTAACAACATTGTATACATGGACGGTATGTTTGTTATAACTGATGTACAAATATTGAAACATAGCTACCAACCATGAGAGCTCTGGAGACATCCAGACACTATAGTCAGGGCAGATAGCTCAGGAGTTTGGTGCCTTGCCAGTGGGCTCTACTTTGGAATTTATGCTCCCCAGTGTGACAGAATTGGACTCAGTTGTGGTTTCCCTACACATGGCTCTTCTGTCCTTCTAGTTGAACTTATAACTAGTACCAGAGTTAGTAGGTGTTATGTACAAGAGACTTAAATCTTTGGGCTGTCCATGTGCCAGCTGGGTCCTGAATCTCATCAGACTTGCAACACCTACTCTCCAGTTCATTGGTCTCACCCAGGACAACAACATGGAGGTGATGATGGATGACTACCATACTAAGGAACCGAGTTTACAACAGCAAGTAAGAAATACCCATCTATCAGCCCTATGGGATCACATCCCCCTCTCAATTAGAGGTATAGTGGACATCACCATCCCAGAATTCTCAGGAATGGGGGATGAACTATGGACTAAAGTAGACTTATTGGTATTCCACTATAGACATATTGTGATTCTAGCAATGGAAGAAATCATATCACTGATGTGGAGGCAGTAGCCACTGGTGAGTCTGAGGGCAAAGAGATGGAAAAACAAAAGTAACATGGATGCATTTTTGGGACTTGGGGATTGTTTTGAATAACATTGCAACATCAGAAACAGGCCAATATAAATCTTGTCATAACCTACAGAATTGTGTGGGAGAGAGTGCAAACTATAACATAAATTTTAAACCATGCTTAGTGGCAATGCTTTAAAATGTGTACATCAATTGCAATAAATGTACCTCACTAATGAAAGATGTTGTTAATGTGGGGAAATTTGGGAGGTGTAGGGAGCAGCACATGTGGGAATCCCTTATTTTTTTATGTGACATTTGTATAATCTAAGTATCTTTTAAAAATAAATAAAAAATTTAAAAATATATAAAATAAAATGCCAAAAAATTTCAGTTATTAGTAGCTTCAGACCTGTTAGGTTCATTTTCATAATTTCCATCTCTCTATTGATATTCTCTTTCTGTTCATCTATCATTTTCCTGATTTTCTTTATTTCTTTATACACGTTTTCCTCTAGATATTTGAGCATACTTTGGACAATTTTTAAAGCCTTTTACTGGTATGGCCCAGGTCTCATCCTCCTCAATAATAGTTTCTAACCCTTTAATCTCCTTCTTTGACTGGGCCATTCTTTCCTATTTCTTTGTTTGTTTTGTAACTTTTTGTTAAAACCTGAGCATTTTGAAATTTTAGTGACTTATCACTAGAATTTATAATTTAGATTCTAAGGCATCTGTTGCTTAGCTTGTATCCAACTAGTATTAAGAGAGATTTCCCTGAATGCAGGGAGCTAACAACAACAAAAAGGAATGAAAAACAATACACATTTTCCAATCTGCATATTGACCTGTGCAATTGCTGTCCTTCACAGCTTATCCATACAATGAATTTAGAGAATAGCTTCAGGCCAGGCATACGGACCCCCCTGGTGCTTTCTGCTTATGTTTCCTGTCTTGGACCTATGCATGTGGCCATAGGAATTCCCCTATTTACATGGTTTGAATGCCCTCTTTTCCTTAGGAAAGTTTCCTCATGGCCCAGGGTACTGCAAAGTGTCCCATAACCAGGAATTCCTTGCCCTAGGCAGCACAACCCGACTGCTCTCCCACAGCATTCTGTAGGAAAGCTCAGTGTACTTTCTTCTATATGCAAGGCAAGTTCTGAGATGTCTAATCTCTCAAGCCACAACCATACAGTTTAGACCAGAGATACACACTTCTAGTATGTACATGAAAGTTACTTTGCAATCTCCAGAAGTGGGGCCTGAATTTCACACTGGGAGCAGGCGCCAGGTCCATGCTGCACCAAACAGGAGTGGGGATGGGCCAACAGGGGCACTATAAAATCTAACAAGTTGTAAGTAACTTTTTTCTTGATTCAACACTTGTTCTGTTTCTGCAATTCTTTATTTTCTGGAGCTTTGAGAATCATATTTCTGCTAGTTCACTTCTGTGAGTTTACAGAGCCTGGAAGGCTTTCACCCTGCCATCTTGATTGGGTTGTGGCTCTTGGGTCTTTTTCACACATTTTCTCCTTTCTTGTAGCTGCTACCTGGATAACAAAAAGCACTTACAGGATGAGAAAGCCATATTTGAGATGGAACTTAGTTTCCTGAATGAAATAACAGAGAAGAGCTTTCTCCCTGTCCTAGAAAGCTCAGTTTGCAATTATTACATAAAAAAGAAATAAATTTTTTTAAAAAAGAGTTTTAGGGTGGTTTAGCTTTCTACCATCCTGGTACACTTGCCTATGATCTTTTTAAAATCAAGATTATCATTATTTCAATTTATTATTTACCACTTGGCTAAGCATTTTACATTCAGGCATATATTACTTTTCTTAGTTAATCATCAAAATAATTTATTGAAGGAGTTTTTAACCTGCTTATAGGATATATGTGGGAAGTTAAGTTCAGGAGTATTACAAAACTTCTGATAACACTCATATTAGAAGAAGCTCACATAGAATCCCACCCAGACAATCCGGGCACCAAAGTCCTTTCTCTTAACAGAAAGTTTATATATATTTTTTGCTTTAAGACAACTACAGTTTTATTAAAATATCACTTTGAAGTTCCTCTCTTTTTTTCTATTCTAGACTCTCTAATATTCTACCACTCTCATGAATATCCATCTTTTTCCAAGAATGTGTGCATGACTCCATGTTCCCTTGTAAAATTTATCCTTACAATCTCTACAGAAGACTTTCAAACTTTTTGATTCTTGGTTTAAATTTTAAACTTTAAAATTTAGATTAAAACTCTTCTTTATAATGGTTGAATCTTTTAACTGGTTACTGTAATCCCTCAAAGTTTATTTTCACCTAATGAATTAATGCTATAGTGTAGCCAAATTTTGTCTAGGCCCTTGACTAAACTGTAAGGAGTGAATTTCAAAAGCACTCCATGTTAATTAGGCCAGTAATTTATTAAGGTAGGAAGGGAAGAGAAATGGGAGAAAATAATAGATCATGGGTTCCAGAGAGAGGAAGAGGCCAAAGAGTGGTAAAGTAGCCTGATTTACAGACTCTGATTGCTCATTATAGATTATAAATGCCCAGGTTTTACTTGAGGGTTGATCCATGAGGGGGAGACATGGCAAGATCAAGGCACAGAAGGCAACAACAGGGGTCAAAAGGCAAGAGACAGCAAAAGGCCTTTACGTTTGCTTTTTAAACCACAAATTATTCCTCCCATTTGTTAATGACACAGGAGGAGCCCCAGCTGTTTGCTCTTTCAATTGATTACCCCACCCATCAATCCCTCAGGGAATGTCCAATGATAAGGTCCCTGGAGAATATCCAGGGCTTCTCCTGGCTTCTGGAGGAAATGTCATTCAGAATGGGAGAATCTCGTGAGAGTTTTCCAGCTGCCATCTTGGGGGTACTAGAGGACATGTGTTAATGGTGGTGGTTTTTCTGCCAGGTTCCAGATCCATCTATTGATTCCCTATCTAGCCTGCTTCAAAAGGGCAGCATTGTGCAGGGGTTAGGACTTGTTTCTGAACAACATTTCCTGGGTTTGACTCTTGAATCTCTAACTAACTGAGCATTATCAAATGCTTGCAATAAATTCTGACACATAATAATACTCAAAGTATGTTAATTAATAATAATTGATGGCATTTTCAGTGGTGATTTTTATACATTTGCAAAGAAATCTGGACCATGATGAAAGCTTTCATGGTTCTATTTTTCTCCAATCCAATGTAATTTTTGTGATGCAGTTACTGATTATCAGGCACTGTCTATTGCTATAAATAAAACAATAAATAAATACAACAAAACATCTATGCCCTGTTTTTTTTTTTACAGGGAAGTAGGGAAAATACTATTCATTATTTATGCCATTAAAATTTATGACATTAGAATATTGAATTGAGACAGAAAAGAAAAAAGTAAAGAATAGGGAGGCAAAATGCACTCATGGAATTTCATAAATTTAAAAGTAACGTCTTATATAATTCTCAAATTTTCTTCTTGTCAAACTTGAAAATAAATTGTGAATATGAATATATTCTTATCAATGTTATCAAATGATGATCAAATATTACAAATTATTAACATGCACACATCTCACATTGGTGATGTAGTCTGGAATAATATATGTCTGGAGAATTTTAAATAAAGAAATATAAGGGTCATTTTGCCATTTTTCACCAATGTCATATTTAGTTAAATGACTGTAGCATAAAAATAATATGTCAGTAGTTTGCCATATATATTTACAAGTAAAAGAAATGATTAAAATAATTAATGTTTAATATTGTTTAATGTTGATAACTGAAACTTAGCTGAATTGTTAATGGAACAAGATGCGACATTAATAAATAAATGCACTCACTTTAAAAAGTGTAAAATAATAACCATTTCAGAATTCTAAATAATATAATTACATATCAATTGATAACATTTTTCTATAATAATAAATAATTGCATATGCTTCTTGATATCGCCTTATATCAAGATATAAGTGATTTATAATAAATGAATTACAAATATATTCTTAGAGATTTGTATTATGATTTAATTTAAAGTTATAGGAGTGGTCAGAAACAATTATATTTAGTATAACTATTGTTAAAGTCTGAATGAAATTTACTTCTTTATGATTAAGTTTGGAAGCATTTTATTTGTTTGATGCTTATTGAAAAATGTTGTATTAGTCAGCCACAGGGGTGCCTTTTGAAATATACCAATAATGGGTCAGACTTTATAAAGGATATTTATTTGGGATAGAAGCTTACAGTTACCAGGCCACAAAGCATAAATTTCTTCCCTCACCAAAGTCCATGTGTTGGAGCAAGACAGCTGCCGACGTCTCCAGGGCTCAGGCTTCTGGGTTCCTCTGTTCCCGGGGCTACATTTCTCTCTGGGCTTAGCTTCTGTTTCCTCCACAAGTTCAGCTGTAGGCCATGAGGCTCTCTATGCTTTGCATCTCTCCACAAGGCCAGCTGTCTTGCTCCAACATGTGGACTTTGGTATGAGAAGAAACTTATGCTTTGTGGCCTGGTAACTGTAAGCTTCTACCCCAAATAAATACACTTTATAAAGACCAATCAATCTCTGGTATTTTTCAAAAGGCACCCCTGTGGCTGACTAAAACAGAATTGGTACCAGGAATGGGGTGAGTGCTTTTTGCAATTACCAAAATGTTGGAACATTTTTATAAATGGGTAAGGGGTATTTTTTGGAGGAATTATGAAATGCTTGATGGAAAAGGCCTAGAGTGCTTTGCAGAGACTGTTGATAGCAATATGGAGCCTAAAGTTCCTTAGAAGGAAACAGTTGTGAGATAGATGCTAAAGAGACTTTTTATGATGCCTTAGAAGTAAATGAAGAAACTATTTTTGGAAGCTGGAGGAAAGGTGATGCATGTTTTAAAGTTGCAAGATTAACTCCTGGTGTTATGGGGAAGACAGAATTTGAAAACAGCAAACCTGAGCATTTAGTTGAAGTACTTTCCAAAGTAAACCCGGAGAATGTGGCTTGGCTTCTCCTTGTAGCTTATAGCAAAATGCTAGATGCAAGAAATACACTAAGGATTAAACTTTTGGGCACAAAGTAAACAGAAACTGAATCCGGAACTTCCAACTTTCTGGAAATCAAATTTCCAAATCAAAGTGCCCCATTTGAAGATTTAGCTAACCTGGAAATTGTAAATCATAATTGAAGATGGAGTTATCTAGGAAAGACTTGTGGAAAGTCTTACTGTCTGATGGCTTGGACCCCTGCTTCCTGCATGGTAACAAAGTTTTTGAGAGAGCTGTATGAACAAAACCACTGTTCACTTGGACTAAAAAGGACATGGAAAGGAGACATTGAAGGAGAAGCAGCTTTAAGGAGAAAATCATGGAAGCTGAGATCTGGAATTGGGAAATCACCTTGGGCCAAGAAAGGAACCCCACCCATGTGTCCAGAGAGGGTGAGTTTGCCTGGGAGGTTGAAAAGGGTGGATGTTCCCATCTGATGTTCTGGGAGAGTTTTGCCACCCCAGGGTACAGGGAGGGTGGAGCACATTCTTCAAAGATTAGGGCCATTAAGGCCCCATAGGTCTGAGAGGGGTGCTCCTGTCCCCCATGGATTAGGGAAGGCCAGGTGGTCAACTTGTTGCTCTGAAAAGTTTGAGCCTGTGTGCCAAAGGTTAGAGAAGGCCAGGTGGTCAACTCATTGCTCTGAGATAGTTGAGCCTGTATGCAAAAGTTTAAGGGGAATGTTGTCTTCACCTCACTCTACTAGGGGTGCTAAGGCTCTAATCCAAAGATTGGATAAGGTGTGGCAATCATCCCAACCCTCTTGGTGGATGAAGTCTGAAGCTTGGTTGACACCCAGATACTTGGTGAGGGTGTAACCAAGAAAATGGCTGTAACCAAGAAAATGGCTGTTGGACAAGCCTGTGGAAAGGGTGGGTTCCCATGTGGCCCCAAGGAGAAGAATCGATCATCTTGAAAATGACTCTCAGGCTTTGAAATGAAATGGAAAATTCCCTGCAGTTTTGCTGAACTGTAGAGGATCCATGACTCATGTTTAACATCTCAATTTCTCCTTATGATAATTTAAATGTGTATTATTTGTCTTTCCTTTTGTGTATTGGAAGCAGTTACATTGTTTTGTAAGTTTAAGAGTTCTACAGCTAGAAGGGATTTTGCCTGAAGACAAACTGTATTTCTTTGAACTGATTATGATATGATTTTGTACTTGCAATTGTTACTTAATTAAGGTTTTTTGAATATTGTAATGTATTTCTGGAATTCAGAGTGTGGAGTGTAATGTTTTGGCAGTTTTATGTAATTATGAATTCCAAAAATATGTATATGGAATCGTGTTTGTAAACTGATCTGTTAATCTGGGCATGATTAGGTTATGTTTAGGGCATTAACTGCCACATCAGTGGGATGTTGAGCCCCACCCCTCATTGGGCTTGGTCTCAAGTATAAAAGGCTAGACAGAAGGCAGCAGATTGGAGAAGCAGATTTGGAGAAGAGATTTGACAAGCAGTTCTGATGTTGGAGAGAAGCACGCCAGAAGATAAGTGAGCCGTTCACCCAATAGTCTACAGCTGGCCTTGTGGAGAGATGCAAAAGCATAGAGTCTCATGGTCTACAGCTGAACTTGTGGAGGAAACAGAAGCTAAGTCCGGAGAGAAATGTAGCCCTGGGAACAGAGGAACCCAGAAGCCTGAACCCTGGAGACGTCGGCAGCTGTCTTGCTCCAACACGTGGACTTTTGGTATGAGAAGAAACTTATACTTTGTGTCCTGGTAACTGTAAGCTTCTACCCCAAATAAATACCCTTTATAAAGACCGACCAATCTTTGGTATTTTTCAAAAGGCACCCCTGTGGCTGACTAAAACAAATGTTTACAGAAAAGGAAAATAAATTATAATCTCCAATCTCCAACCTTGGCAAAGGAAAACTACTCTGGATTTTTAAAAACAGATTTTGTAAAACAAGAACCATCAAAGTAGAACAAGAAAGGAATAAAGTACAAAATGTTATTTAGAAATGATTCACAATGTATGCAAAGGATACACCCCAAGAGAAGCTGTATTTTATGATAAATAATAGGAATTTAAAGCACACTATTTTTTTACATAAAGAAAATTTTAAAAATTACTCTTTATATTGCTAAGTATAGTCTATATAATTAAACAACTTAAAATCAACATAACTAATTTTCTTTATATTAAATGGAAGGAAAATAAATAATATATATGTTACTTATGACAGAACAGAGTATTGTTAGATAGTCTTATTTGAAACTTTGCTTCAATTTGATAAAAATGTTTAACAATAATAAATCACATTGTCTTATAACAATTAAATCTCTCTGTGGCAAAGTATTTCCATACAATGCAAAGTCTCATCTGAAAACCAATTTTCTGATACTCTTCAAAAGATGGCATCATTTTAGTTGTTTTGGAGATGACAAAATTCTGGCCTATATTTTATGTTTGTATTTCTTTGATTATGGAGATTCAATTCTCATTTTAGGCCCATGTGTTGTTTTTTTTTTAATTAATGAATTAATTTATTGAATGACTTTTGCTCAGCTGCCTGTGTGCCATATAACCATTTAATTTTAAGAACTTCTTTTAAAATAAATACATGAGTTGATATATTTTTCTCATTTTATCATGATATTTATTTTGAACAGAATTTTTTATGTTACATAAACATATAAAAGTTCCTATTTCAAATTTCAGAATAAATGGGTGTATAACAGATGACATCAATTCTCTTCCATAAAGGCAATTATGCTTACAAAATAATTGAGCATATTTTCAGAAATGATATGTTTATGCATAACACATCTACTTCTCTATCAATCTATCTATTAGATAGAGATATAGTTTGAATTAATGGTATCCTAAAATATAATTTCAGTTAAATTGCTATTTTTATTTTACATTGTATTTTTGAGGCTTTTAAATATGTGCTTATGTGGGCGAGTCACATTATTTGTAAATTATTTAATTAACTCACTAACCTCTGAATAATAAGATTATCCAAGAACATGCTACCCCAAACCAGTTGTGGTAATATCATTGAGTTATGTGTACATAAATATGTATGGATATTATATATATATTATATCCAAGTTAAACTACAGCTTAGGTGAAAATTAAAGCATAAGATTTGTTCCATGGTGTGTGCAATATGTGCACACAATTTGTGGGAAAATGTGTTGAGAAAAGGAGAAGATAAAATTAGGCCAGTACTAATGTATTTACAGAGTAAAATATGCCTTTTGTCAACTTTGGCTTTATTAGAAATTTTAAGTTTAATGTTACCTATCAAATACATACAGAAAATTCATTAGAAATGTTGAAATAGAACATATAGTTTTAAATATTAACAAAATTAAACAAAGGAAACTGAAACCAATAAAATGTAGTAAGTTAGATATATAAAACAAACAAATTAAATAATGGAAAATAGATAACCCAAAACATGAATATAATTATATATTAAAACACATATCATTACACATATGAATATGTTAAACACATTAATTAAAAGATATGACTTTCATACTGGGATCCCACACTCTCCCTTCAAAGATTATATATTTCTGGAATACATGGAGTGTGGAAGATTGAGATTATTTTATGAATTCCAAAAACAGAAAAATTATGTTTTTAAACTAATGTATTCCTGTGGATGCAATACCATTTGATTGCATTAAATTTGCTTGAGGAGCCTTTGATTAGATTACTTGATACAATCACTTTTGGACTTTTGATTGGACTCCTTCAGTGTGGCATGATTCATGTTGAATCTCTAACCTTTTGCTGGGTCTAATATAAATAGAGGCACAGAGAGACATAGACAGACATAGAGGAAAAGGGAGCCTCCATGTTTGATTTTGCTTTGTGAGAGAGAGGACTATAGGAAAACAGAATCCTCTGTGAGGCTTAAAGAGTTGAGGCCCAGAAAGAGACAAGCTTTATGCTTAATTGCTCACAGCTGAGCTCCAGGAGATGGTAGATTCTGGAGGAGGAGGCAGAGAACTCTCCAGAGATTAGTGGCCATCTTTTTTCATCACATGGCAACAATTCCAGGATCAACAATAGCTGATTTTGGTGAGAAAGAACCTCTGCTGATGCCCCAATTTGGACATTTCATAGCCTTGAAACTGTAAGCTATTACCCCAACAGATCTCTGGTACTTTGCATCAGAAGCCCTTTAGCAAAGTAAAACACAGAGTTTAAAACTCAAGGATTAAAATCAAGAGAATGGAATGATATTTCTAGTATATGTTAATGAAATTAAAGTGGACATATTTTTCATGACAGAAAAATTAAGATTTCAAGTTGTTATACCATTGAAAGGAACAAAAAATGATATTTTAAGTTGATAGTCATTTTTTGCATGCAAATTGTCAGCCTCACCTGTGTCCTTTTGACATCCTCAAACTTATTTTCTTTTTTTTTAACCTATAATATTCCTTATAGAACACATGTAATTTAAATACACTAGTAATGTATTTATTGTAATTTAAAATAATGTATTTTAATGTAGTGTTAAAGTACAATGCCAGCATTAATACTAACAATAAACCTCCTGAGTAAACTGCCTTTATATTTCATTTGTTCTTTGATATTTTGCTCTTTAGTGGTTAAGTTCATGTGTCAACTTGGCCAGGTTATGGTGGTTAGTTGTTTGGTCAAGTAAGCACTGGCTTGATTGTTACCATGAATATATTTCATGGAATTAAATCATCAGTCATTTTATTACATCTACGGCTGATCACATTTAAAATCAACTGAGAAAATTGTTTTCAACAATGACCGAGGTCTCATCGAATCAATTAAAGGCCTTAAAGGAGAAACAAAGATTTCAGCAGCCAGAAGGGAGAATTTCCATCTCTTCTTCAGCCAACCAGCTTCTCCTTGGAAATTTATCAAAAACTTTAATCATAGTTCTAAGCTTACAGCCTGCCCTACAGAATATGGACTTGCCTATCCCCACAGTCATATGAACCAATTCCAATAATAAATCTCATAATATGTATATAAAATATATAGGTATATATTTACCTACTTTTTGGTTCTGTTTCCCTAGAGAACCCTGACTAATACAAATTTATATCGATAAATCTATAAATTCAAAGGATTGTGTTAACAGTTATTGAAATAAAACTTATTCTTACAGTTGTATTATCAATTTTAATATAGATTTAGATTTATTTTTTGCTGATTTTGCTTTACATTTGATTTTTCTAGCTATTTATTGTGCTTTCCTATATTGGTGGTAGAATTTCATTTTTTATAAATGTAAAATATGACTAGAACACAATGTCAAGCCACATAAATATACTTTTTTGTACCATTCTCCTTGTTCTTATTGAGCTTCATTTAAAAAATCCACTGGTTCATGTTTCATTCTTAAGTTTCTTTTTAATATTAAACAAATATGCCTTTATAATTTTATTCAACTTTCTTACAGAAAAAGACAGCATAATATATTGACTGTTTTTTTTTCCCCCTTATGTTACTCAATCTGATTTCATAGAGTTTTACCTTTTTCTTTTGAACAATTGAGTAGTTCTCCACTGTAGAGATGAAGGTACTACTATTTTGACTCTTGGGACATTGTTCTTTCTTTTAGTCTCAACTTCCCCATAAAATTAAACTGATAAAATTGACTTACTTGAATTTAATTAATGTTAAGGAAACATAGACAGAAATAAACACAAAAGACACACCTACAAAAATAATATGTCTCTATTATTATATACATATTTACACAGAAAAATCCGATAAACTATACACAGTAGGTTATAAAATTATTTTTCAGTAGTTCTTGTCTTAGGAATTGATTATGAAAAGCATGTCAATGTTAATAACATTTCTGCTGGTCTGCTCTTAGTCTTTGATGTTCACTCTCTTATCAAAAAGAAAATATTGTTTTTCTAATATCCTTATTTCTATACATTGGCATCAGGTATATTTTTTACTTCCTCTCTGTGCTCAAAAGGAGTGGCTGAAAAATGTCTCTTTATTCTTATATATTAATCTATGTTTTTGCCTACTAATTCTTCTGTTACTACAGTGTTGTTTGCATATACTAAGAGAAAGGAATGGAAGGAAAGCATAATTTTTCCCTTCTTGTGAGTTGTACCTGAAAATTGATTTTCATTTTTCTATCACATACTACAGACACTATGGGATATGAGAAATAATTCTATTCATTGTTTATCATGACCATTTTATTTTGCTTCAACAATCTTCTGCTTCATTGTCTGAAACAGAGGAAATACATTAATTATTTCATATGTATAATATATTATATGACAATATGGTTTTTAGGATGATTGTTAAGGTTAAATGAGATAATACATGTAAATCACTTAGTACTTGGCCTGACCTTTAGGAAATGGTCAATCTTAGAAGTTATTTTCATGATTGTTGATGTATTAGATGTAATGAAAGCACTCTGTGAACACTTTCAGTCAATGATAGCTGGAAAACAATAAAATAACCTCATGTTGATATTAGGTCAATTTTATAATAATATGGAATGTGCTTATGACATAAATATTACTGAACAAAAATGCAAGTTTGCATGCACATTCCATATAAAAATTTTTGAATACAATAAATATATAGAGTATATGTAAATAATGCTCTTAGGATTTTGATGGTAAAAAGTAGGGTGACTGTTCTCATAGTTTTATTTTCAGATATATGTATATTTTCTTTGAAAATGTATATTAATATTATAATGAAATATAGTAAATAAGTAAATAAAATTTAACTAGAAAAGTATCCTTTTTTTGGAAAATGGACTTGGAATAGTATTAATCCTTTTATTCCAAAATAAAAAGATAATTCTTAAAACTTAAATGATTACTTATGAAGAACGTAATACTAATCTGTATATTTTTACTTAAAATCAACTTAAGCAAAACTTTCAGACTTTCAAAGGGCATCTAATGCATTCTCAAATGAAATATCAAGGTTAGCTTTTCTTAGCCACCTAAACCATCTTCTCTGCCCTGACTACACAATATTTATCTCGACAGATGTCAGCTTCATAATGCTTGTGAGAAGTTTGTGGTTTTCATTACCTGGATTTACAATAGTGTGCAATAGGGGCTTAAATAGTACTATGAGCCATGACAGCTGGCAAAAACAGGCCAGAAGGACAACTTTGTCAAACCTAGAAAGCTCAAGAGAATCTTAGTGGAGTCAATGAAAGACATAAAAATTGAGGAGCCTGGAGAATAAGAAGTAAAATACTGAGGAAAGAGAAGAGGATGTCTATATCTATAGATGCCTGCATTGGCAATACATACAGATCTGGACAGAGGCATAGTGTTACCTCCATAAGTCCAAAAAAATGATGCAGAGGGTATTATTGTTATTTAAACATGTTTCAAATGGATTTATATCTGTGTTTATCTTCCTGCAGGTTTATACATTTACTTGATTTACTTTAATTGCTAACCTGCCAAATTGAAAATATTAAGATAAACTCCATCCATATCTTTTAAATAACACCTGAAAATAAAATAAGGGAATGAAAATTTTCAGTTAGTATTTGCCTCTAAAAACTTTAGAGCAAATAAAGGCTATCTATCATAAAATATAAAACATCTTTTATAATTGAGAGAACCAAAGTTCTAAGAAATAGATTTTCCACAGTATGCAGAGGTGGTCGACTGGAATATCCCTCTATAGTGATAAGTGAAATATTATGGTTAAAAAAATGGCCACAGGATAAACATACCTATCATCACTTTAGAAAAAATAACAAGAGGACATGTAAATTAGATATGGCAATTTTTCTCTCTTTACCTTTTAAGTTCATTGAACACAAACTTAAATAGTATGGCATACTACTGAGCATCATGATCAGATTTGTAAAACATGTTTCAATCCCTCTTATGCAAAGAATATTGTAAGACAAGATTCGATTTCGTTTCCATTTTTTTGAGAGTGATTAGAAACAAATAACACTGATAATTACATCTGTCTTCTCTCCCAATACACACAAATATACACTCACCCATAGGCTTCTTGGAATTTAGTAATATATCAGATGCTCCACATTTATTCACAAGAAGCAGTGGCTAAACACAGAGAAAGAGGATTTATAATATGTTTTCACATATATTGGTATTCTACCTGTACAGTTGAAATATGGAGAAAATACATATCAAAGTGATACAGAACAATGGCTCAGGTAAAGGGAAATTTATACCTTAATCTGTGATAGAAACTGTATGCAAATGAGATAATTAAACAATTACAATGACCTGTGAGAGTTACAAGTGAACCTAATTGTTAAGAAAATATTAAAGTTATTAAGGAGATGAGTCATGCACAGGATTAAGGAAAATAAGGACAATCTCCATGGGCAGATACATAACAATCTTAAAAAATTAATAGTAGAGCTTCAAAACAGGTAACTGAAAACTGACAAACCTCAATTGGATTGAGGGAACTTTATCAATATTACTGGGGATACCAACATTTTTCTATCAGTAATTGTTATAAATAGAGGGAACAAATCAGAAAGTAATAGCATCTGAACAAAATTTTCAACCAACTTAATTGTCATCCATAAATACTAAAAAACAACACAATACATTTGCATATTAAACTCTCATCATAGAAATACTTAGTGGTAAGGATAAATGTATATAAATTAATGGAAGTGCATGGAGTTTAGAAATAAACTCATACTTAGATGGTAATTTTTTTTACAAATTATGAAGTTAAATCAAAGGGGAAAAGATTGTCTTTTCAGCATGTGCTGCTGAAACAATTGGAGATTTATATAGGAAAAAAAAAATTCAACCCCCCCCCATAAAATGAGAAATGATTTGAATAGATAATTCAAAAATGAAGATTTATGAGTGGCTAATAAATATATGAAAATATTCTAAAAAATATTAGTCATTTGAAAACACAATTTAAAACATGAAAAGATATCACTGTACAATCACTAGATTTGCTAGAATTAATTGTCTGGCAATATCCAATACTGGCAAGGATGTGGAACAAATGGAAATTTCAGATATTTCTGGTTGGAATATACTATGGAACAGACTACTGTCCTGAAATGGTGAATAAATAGGCTTATTTTGGTATCCTCATACCAAATACTACTCAGCAATAAAAAGGATCTTATATTTATACAGAAAAAATATGGATGAATATCAAACATATTGTGCTACATGATAAAAGACAAATACCAGAGAAAAAACATTATGACATCATTAAATGAAATTCTAGAAAGTGCAAAATTATAGTGACAAAAGCAGTTTAGTGAGGTGGGGTTTGGAAATCAGAGAAAAGTTGAACTGCCAAGTAGTCCAAGATACATTTTAGCTTGCTAGAAATGCTCTACATCATGACTGAGATTAAACTGACTACATACAGTTGTCAAAATTCACCAAACTGCATATTTAAAATGCATTATTTTTCTAGTTTAATTAAACTTTAATAAACTATAAATATATTGTACTAAATAAGGTTTATATAATTCTGAACTTGAGATGCTAGCACTTTCCTTTTGAAAAATATAAGTACAGTGGTTCATGCATATCCCTTCTGCTCCCTTTACCATTTGCATGTACATTGGCTACTATATTAGGGTTCTCTAAGGAACAGAATCAATAGGAGACATCTATAAATAATATGAGATTTTATAAAATTCTCTCATGTGACCATGGGGATGCACAAGTCCAAACTCCGCAGGAAGGCTGCAAACCAGAGGCTCCGATGAAGGTACTTGAGGAGTTCACAGGAGATGTTGGCTGTCCAAAGTCCAGCTGGAAAATGTTCTTTGAATGCTGAAATCACTTCCCTTTTAGGCCGTTCAACTGATTGTATAAACGTCACTCATTGCTGATGTCAATCTCCTTGGTTGACTGTAGATGTAATCAGCTATCTATGCCATCAACTCACAGATGATTAAAGAATATAAATGTCCTTCTGTTATAATTAGGCCAGTGCTTGCTTGACCAAACAATTGGGCACAATTACCTGGCCATGTTGACACATTATCCTAACCATCATAGCTACTAAGTATGCTTCCACTTGTAACTGTCAGCTCTAACATCTTCTTTTCAAAGGTGTTGCTTTAAGGCTGCTTGATCCTATTTTACCTGTTCTACCAGTTACAGCTAATGTCCTCTTTAGTCTCCTGAATCCTAGTGACTGAGAGGTGTAAATACTCCAGCTTCTCTAAATCTTATTGGGGCTTCTCAGAGTAGGGACTTATATTGTCTCCAGAGACCCTTACAAGGTGGAGCTAAAATTTACTCTCAGAAGAACGTTGCTTCTTATCGTACCCTTTTTGGTGTCTTTCACATTCTTGTCCCAATTTCCACATTCTCTTTCTCTTTTTTGCTGGGAAACCATGTTAATATTAATAAATGCTCAAACCTGAATCTCTACTGGTATAATCAAACCAAAGGAAAATCAGACTTATTTATGCTATTCATGAATCTTCTGATTAACATAAGAAAATCCCAATTTGAATCACATTAGGCTTAAAACAAAAAGGAATTTTGTTAGCAGGACTACCCCTGGACTTCCAGGACTCTCTCTCAATCTCTTGTGTTGATTTCCTCACTGTGTCAATGAAAATTTCTCCTCTTGCATAGAATTACTTCTATACAATGTATGGCCAGAAAGGTTAGAGGTAGATACAGTACAGATATTGCTACTCAAGAGAATCCGAGGTCAAGTCTCTCTGTTTACAGGTTCTTAAATGTCAGTGAATGGCTTATTTAGTCTTTTTTAGGTTATGAACCCATCCAGGAAACAATAAACACCGTGGCCAGGGAAGTAAAGTAGAAGGTTTGGCCTAGCTGGGTCTGACATCTGCACATACTTTCTGAAAATATATATACATTTTATTTTTTAAAAGGTGCTTAGATTACATAAATGTTACCTAAAAAATATAGGGGGTTCCCGTATGCCTCACTCCCTACCCCTCCCACATTTTCACACATTAACAACATCCCTCATTACATTCTTACAATTAATGAACACATATTGGAGGACTGCCACTAAGTGTTGATTATAGTTTACATTGTAGTTTAAACTCTCTCCCATACAATTTTGTAAGTTATGAGAAGGTATATAATGGCTTTTATCTGTCATTGCAACATCATTCAGGACAATTCCAAAGTCATGAAAATGCCCCCAGATTACACTTCATTTGCCCTCTCCCTCCCCTGAGAACCTCCAGGGACCACTGCTTCCACATCAATGATAAAGGTACTCCCATTGCTAGAATAACAATAAGTCTATAGAAGAGTAACAATAAGTCTATTCTCATCCCCAGGATAGGAATTTGATATTCTTTCCATTATTGTGTGGATCTCCACCCACAATGCCTCATGAACACTTGAACACATTCATATTCCTTATAAGTATGCCCTAGTTGAACCTCCTCTCATGCATCTGCCATCACTGACACCCTGCGCCAGTGATTCTCCCCTGCTACTGTTGTAACCCTACTGTGATCCAAAACTTCTTCAAAAATGAAGCTAACAAAATAACCAAATAATAAGAAAATGAAATAGTAATGATAGTTTTAAAAATAGCTAATAAAATTTTAAAAATTAAAAAAATTTTGAAATAATAAAAAGCAATTAAAAAATATAAATAAAAATTTTGACTTTATGATTTTCATCATTTTTAAAAATCTTTTCTTCAATGAATCTTTAGGTTACAGAAAAGTCACATACAGAATATAGGGAATTCCCATATACCCAACATTGTCCTTCTTTTCTCCTTTCCCTTATTAATAACATTTTATATGTGAATGGTACATTTGTTACAATTGATGTACAAATAGTGAAGTATTGCTACTAACCATGGTCAATGATTTACATTATGGTTTACATTTTGGACCATACACTTTTATAAATTTTAACAAAATTTAACATGGCTTGTATACATCATTGCAAGATCATGTAGAACAATTCCATCGCCCCCAAAATGCCCCATGTTCCATCTATTCTATTCTTTTCCTCTCCTCCTCTCTAGACCCACAGCAATCACCGAGCTTCACTCCTTGATGAACAAGATTCATATTTACTTGGCACAATATGGAGGGCTTGATGTACTCACCTGTCCTCCTCTATTAGGCACTGCCTATGCTCTCAAGAGACCTACACCCCTCTCTTTAAAAACATTGCAGGACTCACCAGAATGGGAGTCCACAGCTTCCTGCTCATTGTGTGGGTCTCCACCCAATGATACATTCCCATATGGGCAAAATCTATGATAAGGCGGAAAGGTATAGTTGTGCAGTGGATGGACATGACAGTGCTGCAGTGATGCTTTTGAGTTAGGTGGTGCTCAGGTGCACATGCTTAAAACTGTTGCTTTGTGAGAATAAGCCAATTATAATTTGAAATGAATCCATACAAAGTTTGTGTTTTTATTGTTCCATTTTATTTCACCCATGAGAAGTATGATGTTCTGAGTTTCCTAGAGCAATTTAATGTGCATTAGGTATGAGTGCATCATTACCAGATTAAAATAGAGATTTATTCCTTCACTGATATGTATTAAGCTGCCATATCTTAAGGGAGAAATAATTATTTTTTGTGCTTGTTTTAAGTAGTTTGTTCGCCTTCCATTATTTCTCTATGGAGATATGTGTTGAGAAACATATATTTGAAATATTGGCACTATTGAAGGACAGGGAATATAATGCATGCATATGGCAGACATTATATATCTGGTGATTAATTTTTATATTGGGGAACAGTACAATGTGGTTGGAAATACAAAAAATGAAAAAAGATGGCTAAAAGTTTTGGACAAGCTAGTGGACTTTCATATTATCATTACTAGAAAAATCAAGTTTTATATGATTGTTTTGATACAGAACCAATAAATCTTTTCTAACAAAACCATAGTCACTAATATAAATAAAATTAAGAATCCAAAGAAAGAAAGTAATGAGTATGAAATTAACTTGGTTGTTTGATTCCATCTTAGATGAAATAGCCTTTCATTTCACCCTATTACAAGACAGACTATCAATATGGAGTATGCACAGAGATTTTCTGGGAAAAAAAGGCATTAATTTTTTATAATTGCATAGAAGGCAATTTATACAAGGCATTGCTTTTTGAAATTTGTTTTCATCACATTCATATTTTAAGTAGTATATGTTTAAAGAGGTTTTTAAATAATTAGCTTCTGGTTATATAATAATCAATTAAACTGTGAAGAAGTAGAGAGTGTTCAAACCAATGTATTGGGTAAGAGGAAATCATAACCAATTGTGATTCCTTTTAATTTATGCCATCTAAAGATTCACCTTCTATAGTACTGGGACTATAATTAGTGGTGTACACCAATCCCCTTGGCATGAAAATCTGTAAGTACAAAAAATAATTAACATTATGAAATAATCCCAGAATAGCACATTATGATGTTCAATCAATGGCTGTGCTGGAGGTAAATAATTATTAAGAAGAAGATGATGATAATGATAATGATGATCATGATAGTAAACAAGAAAAGGGAAGAGAAGGTAAGTGGGGAAGAAAAAAGTAGTGGCAGAAAAGGATGAGAAAGGAAGAGAATATATGGGGAGGGATAATAAATGAGGAAGAAAAGAAAATGGGGAGAAAGAGAATATAGAGGACCAGATGAGTGAAAAAGCAAAGAGAAAAAAACAAAAAGAGAAAAAGGAATGAGTTACTATTTAGGTAAATTTAGGCAGACAATTTATTAATTACTTATGTCATTAAGAGTTTAGGATGTTAGTCCTTCTTGGGTTATATGCCCTTGGCAATTTTCTTGATTACTTAGCATAGATATGAATTTTTAGTGAAACTCTGGAAAAAATAAATTTTAATCATTAAGAAATTAGTTTTAAAATACCTGTGTCACATGATAAATATCCACATATACATCACTAAACATATTTATACATGCCATCTTATATATTCTTATCCTTACATCTATAGGTGTCTTTAGATAAACAAAGAACTACACAATTTATTTACAATAACTCTAATTTATTCTTTCCTAATAATTATTCAGAAAACATGTACAATTTTGCAGGCAACTTTTTGAAAGCATTACCTATATTATCTGTTGGAGGGCCATGAGACTGGATATGGTAACTCTTTTCTTATTAACAATAGAGAAAGAGTACATGACTTTGCCCATAGTAATCATGGTTGTGATGCCATTTATTATGTTTGGCATTCATAATTGACTGATAAATTGTTAAGAGAATCAATAATTATAAGCACTAATATGAATCTCAGAGAATAATACTCATATACTGAGGTGGAATCACAGGGATAAAAATGAAGGTTAAACACAAAATCTCTTTTAAAAGTCATGGATACAATTTGCCCAGAAAAGTGATATTATTTTTGTATGGTGAGCCATACAAAAACACATATATTATGTGGATGCACACACACATGCACGTATGTGGATAAATGGAAATTTTATGTCAAATATGAGACAAGACATTTCAAATGAGAAATGTCTTGTCTCATTTTCTGAAGTCCCTGATTTCAGTAGTTCCAATGTCTTCATTTTTCCTCTGGGTAGAAGTAATTCTAAACACCATAATAGCCAAGACAGAAAAAAATTTAGAAGATTATTTTGAAAAGATTTTATAAAATATTAATAATCAGCAGGCACTGATAATGTCTCTTGCACAATTTATTATTCCCTTTTCTATTTTGATAAATAAAATGTTTGGTTTTTCTATTCTAAAATGCCATGTTACACTTATCAAACAACTTTGCTTTAAACTTATTGCGGTAATGGATGTTTAGAAAAAAGACTTTTGTTAGATATTTATTTAGTAGAATGACTTAACATATGTAATTGTCACAATCCAACAAAAGTCATTACTGATAGCTGCAAAAATGATGGTTATAAATAATGTAGGAAGAAAATAGTTCTTTAAAGGAAATTAGGGAATAAGATTACATAGAATCTGGGAAACTTTTGAATTTCAGAATAAAACTGCAGAAAACAACAAAAGGTTGGGCTGAGCAAGTAAAGCAAATATTTTAGATTTCTAAGTTTTCAAGATCAAGCAAAATTATAGAAATCCACATCTAAAGAATAACATAACATTTTAAAGTAGTGTATAATTATACTAGATATATATATAGTTAATCTAGTTTATATATAAAGTAGTGCACAGTTATACTAGATATATGCCCTGACTGTGCTTCATTATAATAATAAAACTTTTAGCTGAGGGGTAGCAAAATCCACACCTCATTCATTGATACATAAATAATAGATGTCAAGCAGCAAAAGCAGTAATTACTGACTAGGTTACTTTATTACTACAATGTGCAGAGAAAGGAATAAAAAGAGTAGAGAACACATATTTATTCAAATATGTATTAATAATGAAAATACTAAGAATCTTTTAAACTAATTAAACTTAGTAACTTTCTGAATTCCATATTTACATACTATCTTTATAAAAATCCTATGCACAAGTGATCCTCAAAGATAAAATATTTTCAGTTTATCATCAGACTGTGATTAGTTCAACTCTTATTTTAATAAACATGTAAATTGTGCTTATGATATATTTTAATGTAATTAATGTTAAATTGCCAAAGTTGTCTGACAGCCATGGGGCTATGATATGTGCATATTAGCACATTTAGAAAGAAAAGCTTTATTAAATTTTTCTAATATAATCTTCTGATGAAATCCGTAGTATGAGTTATACAAATACACAAATAATTTTCCTTTAAGCTACTTTACCAATCAAATTTCTGCTTCTGTACATAGAAAATTCATTATAAATTCTCTTCACCAGAACTTTTGTAACACTAGGAACAAAGTAGCAGATAGGTCAAAGACAGTCTAAGAATGTATATCTGGAAAGAATAAAAAGTGAAAGACTCAAAATGATATAAAAATTATGTCACAGAGTTTACCCAAAAAACTGCTGAGGCTCATTGTTTTGTGCTTCAGTGCTATATCCTTAAATATAAGTTTTTTCATAAAATATAAAGTTTTTCTCTGTTGTTAGATATAGAGTAACAAATGTTTCAAGTTACAAAGGGTATATCAAATAATGATTGTTTCTACATTTTGCCAAATGTGGAAATAAAGAAAAAATACAATTCCTTTTGCAGCTGTTTTTAAGCAAGTGGCGATTAGGTACTCTGCGGACAAACCACCTGGCTGATGGACTAAAATTTCATTTTTCCTAGATCTCTCCATAGCATATAAATGTGGCAAAAATTCTCACCAATTTTGAAAAAAACAGACTATGTTATCATGTTTTACAATACACTTATGCATAAAATCACAACATAAATCTTATAGTTGTACATAAATGATTTAAAATAGTGAATAAATATATTTCGTTTGTCACTGAGAATTTTTCACACTGTTTTGCAGGTATGACTATGAAAATAGACTATTTCCTCTTTTACTTAATTGTATTCTATGTTCATATGTTTAATACCTCTTCACTTCCTTCTTTGTCTTTAATTCCTGGGCAGTAGTGGCCATCTTTATATTGAAATAGTCATACAATTTCTGTGACTGATTACTATACAATTTCACCATAGAGAACGTCAACTTAATTTAGCATGTCTTAAAATATTTATCACTTTCTATTCTGGAAAAGTGTTTATTTATAACATTTGAATATCTGATATAATATTTTAATATTAAATATTATAACATAATGTGATTTATTCACAATATATATTTTTCAGAACATTGAGCACCCAAAAATAGAGGATATTGTCAGGTAATAACACATTCAAGAAGTAATCTCAATTAACCTTCTGGAAAATATACATCCAAACAGATTTATTTTGAACCAAATTATACTCAAACAATGTAAATTGTTAGAAGACATTCATTTTCAGTTTTGCAGTAATAATTTTTTTTCAACTTGCTATTCCACCTCTAAAGGGAAGATATTCTGGATATATCCTTTTTATTACTGTACAATCTACATACAATAACATTTACTAATTTAATCATACAATTCAATGTGTTTTGATAAATGTATGCAGTAATCTAACCATAGCCACAATCATAGCAGAGTGTTTCCATCATTGCAAAAATCTCCCATTGGTACTTTTACAGTCACTCAGCTTGCTCTAATTCCACCCCATTGAAACCACTGAAATGAATTTTCATTCTTTCTCTTCTCTTGAAATTCAAATAAATGAAATAAGAGAGTATATACTCTTGTGTTTAACTCATTTTACTTGCCATAATGCTTTTGAGATGCACACATATTCTTTATGTGTATCTGCATTACTTTCTTTTTATTGCTGAGTAGTATTCCATTGTATGGATATAGAATTTGTTTATCCAATTACCAAAGTACTTTGGTTTTGTTTACATTTTTGGGCTATAATGAATGAAATTGCTATAAAGATTGGGATACCTATCTTTGGAAAAAATGCATGCTTTTATTTCTCTTGAGTAAATTATTTACAAGTGGTTCATATGGAAAAGATAAATTTCACATTATCAGAAACTACAAAATTGTTTGGCATTTGTATTTGGCAAACTATGAAAAATGACCAGTGTTATGATGACATCCAGGTTTCTCATTTCACCTGGGATAGTTCCTTTTGTGGGGTCAATCCCAGGTTTGTTGCCATAATCGTAGAAGCCAGTGGGGGAGGAGTGTTCCTTGTGCTCTCTCTGCACAAGACTGGTTGAATTGACAAATCCTACCCTAACTTATGTGGCCACACAGGACCCATGCTCGACATAGACTGGTGCCCACACAATGACCAAGTCATCGCCAGTGGGTCCGAAGACTGCACGGTTATGAAGTTCTTTGGGACAATGCCATTAGCTCTGGCCAGTCGGAGAATGGAGTCATCTGATTCACTCATCCTACTAATGGCCCCACAGATGGCATAGAACATTGAACCTGCCTGTGACCTTGTCCACCTCAGCCACATTCATCTGGATGGATGAAATAGTTGAACAATTTCAGTGACTGCTTAACATATTTGCCAGCACTTGGCCTTCTAAGTCTTTTGATGTTTAACCATTGTAGAGTGTGGACATTTGTATCTCCTTGTGGTTTTAATTTATACTTCCCTAATGACAAATGATGTCAGATATCTTTTGATGTGGCTATCTGCCATATGTCTGTCTTCCTTCACAAAGTCTCTGTGAAGACCTCTGCCATTGTATTCTGGTGCTTGTCTTCTTATTGATTTCTAATAATTCACTGATAACAATCTACCTTTAAATAATATTAGGCTACTTCAAATAAAGTTGAACATTATTGTAACATTCTCCTTCCATTTCAATTATTCCTTCTACTATCTTATTTTTGTCTTATGTTTTAGTTCTAATAGACTATGAAAACTGCAATAAACTGTTACTATTTTTTGCTTTAAAATATTAACTTTCTTTTAAATGGATTTAAAATTGATGGAATAAATGTTTTTCATTTCTTTGTGTGGACAAAATTTTCTTTCTGGTATCAATTCATTCTCCCTGAAGATTTTCTTTTAATTTTTCATATAATGAAAATCTATGATACATTCTTTTCTTTTATTTATATGAAAGTATTATTACACACTCATTTTTGAAAGATATTTTGATGGAGAAAATAAGTATAGGTTAAAAATGTTTGCATTATTTTAAATATATCTTTTTAATTTTAATATATCCTGTCATTTCTTACTCTTTCCCTTCAATGAGCCTCATCCAAAGTTTTCTTACTAGTTTTAAGCAATTTGATTATAATGTACCCTTGAATGATTTTCTTTCGAATTATCCTTCTTGGGATTCATTGAGCTCTTTGGATCTCTTGGCTTATAATTTTGCATTAAATTTGGAAATTATTTTAGCCTTTATAATACCTGTTTTAAAATATTTATCTGCTATTTACATTATCTGTGACATTCTATTGATTTATTTTCTATTTGTGATCATAATTTCTTGATCTTTTGATCAAGATATGTAAGTGGATACCAGACATTTTGAATTTTATGTATTGGGTTTGGATTGTGTAGCATTCCATTAAATAACATTAGACTTTGTATGGCACCAAGCAAAATTACTTGGAATCAGTTGGATACTTTCAACACTTGTTTCAAGCTTCATTTAAAAAGGTGCAGATCATAATTTTAAAGCCTGTTTCAGACCTGTATTAGTCAGCCAAAAGGGGCACTGATGCAAAGAATCAGAAATCTGTTGGCTTTTATAAAGGGCATTTATTTGGGGTAAAATCTTACAGTTACAAAGCCCTAAAGAGAACAACTCATGTTACTTCCTCAACCAAAGTCAGGTGACACGTTTTGAAGCAAGATTGCGGGTGATGTCTGTGAGGGTTCAGCCTTTCCTTCCTTGTAAAACTCCAAGGTCCCAGCTCCATCCTATTTCAGCTGTAGGCTGGAAGACTTGTTTCTTTCCTGGCTCAGCTGCTGTGTTCTCTTCACAAGATTAGCTATAAACTATTAGGTGAAAGTCTCATCTCTCTTCCTAGGGCTGCAGGAACTAAGCTGACAAGTTCTTTCCTCTTCCGTGTCTATTGAGCTCTCTCTATTCCTCTGTTTATCTCTTTTCCTGTCTTCTCAATTAAGTAGCCATTTATATAGTCCATAAAGGGAGCAGACACTCAAACTGAGTCACCTTAAATGATGTGGTGGAATCAAAGCCCTAATCTTAATTTAATTAAGTAAAGGTAAAGACTTTGAACTTAAATTAATCAAAGGGTATCATGTCCAGAGGAACAGACCAGTTTGCAAATATAATCAATATCTCTTTTTGGAATTCATAAATAATATCAAACTGTCTCACACCAGTACTGAGATGATAACCTTATGAGTATTACAAGGTGTTTCAAACTAGCCTGTTGGAACTCAAATCTATTCCCACTCTTTTCAAGAACTTTGGAAATTCTTCTGCCTACCCACTTTTGATGGTTTTCTCTCCAACCTAGGTATTTTCCTATAATGAGTACACAGGTCACTATTCAGCCAAAGTCTCAAGTGGATCACTGTGCAAAGTTTTCTCTTTGTGAAACAGCTTACTTTCCAGGCAATATGTTCAGAAGATTTTATCTGCCTTTGCCGACTGAACCATACTCTGTAACTACTAAACACAGTGAGACTACCAAGTTTTCTTTCTCTGCACGTGAAGCTTAGAAACAGTTTCTAGTGTTAGTGTAAATGAAGGATCATCTTCTTTTATGTACTTTCACAATGATCAGAGTTGTGTATAGCCTGTTTTCCAATAAATGAAAATAGTTGCTTTAATATATTATGTGAGGTTTTTAATTGGTTTATGGTGCATAGAAGGGTGCAGGATTCAGGGCTTTGGGTGGAAGGTTAAGTTAGTCTAATCTGTTACTTATTTATTTATTTTTAATTTATTACATCCCCCCCCTTTCTGCTTGCTCTTGCTGTGTGTCCATTCTTGTGTTCCTCTCTGTCTGCTTTGTCTCCCTGTGGTGGTTTGAGTTTGAATTAATTATGAATTCCAAAAATATAAGTTAGATTATGTTTGTAAGCTCATCTGTTCATCTGGGCATGATTAAGTTATGAGTAGGGCGTTAATTGCCACGTCAGTGAGATGTTGAGCCCCACCCCTCGGTGGGGGTGGTCTCAAGTAGAAGCAGAGAGGAGCTTTGGAGAAGGAGATTTTGAAAAAGCAGTTCTGATGCTGGAGTGAGCCGTTCACCTGATAGCCTACAGCTGGCCTTGTGGAGAGATGCAGCATAGAAAGCCTCATCGTCTACAGCTGAACTCGTGAAGGAAACAGAAGCTAAGCCTGGAGAGAAATGCAGCCCCGGGAACAGAGGAACCTGGAAGCCTGAACCCTGGAGACGTCGGCAGCCATCTTCCCCCAACACGTGGACTCTGGTATGGGAAGGAATTTATGCTTTGTGGCCTGGTAACTGTAAGCTTCTAC
>PVKH010000829.1:0-34032 GCA_004027955.1 Chaetophractus vellerosus | reverse complement strand
GCTATTTTTTTTAAAAGATTTATTTATTTTATTACATATCTCCCCTTCCCCCCGCTGCGGCGACGCGCCGAGAGTGGTCACCGCGCAGGAGCGGCTTTCCCCGCTTGTGGGCGGTCTCTGCGTCTGTTCACGGCCGGCTTTCAGTTCACGGGTGGCTGGCTGCGCTCCATCCGCAGGCGACCTGCCCTGCCCGTGGCGGCTCTTGCCCTGTCAGTGGCAGCTTCTTGCCCTGCCCACGGTGGCTCCGGCCCACCCATGGCGGCTTGCCATTCTCAAGGTGGTCTGCCTGCTAGGAGAGGTCCCCGGGAATCGCACCCAGGGCCTCCCATGTGGTCTGCCGGCACCCTATCCACTGGGCTATCGAGCCGGCCCCTTCCCAATGCTATTGAAGGACATAGATATCCATATCTAACAAGCATGACGTAATCCCACCCGAAAAAATCAGAATAGACCAACACCGAGACAATACTAATCAGAATGTTAAATGCCAAAGACAAGAGAGAATTCCGAGAGAAGCAAGAAAAAAGCAATGAATAACATATAAGGGATACCCAATGAGATTAAGTGCTGATCTCTCATCAGAAACCATGTAGGCAAGGAGACAGTGGTATGAATTATTTAAGATACTGCAAGAGAAAAACTTCCAGCGAAGAATCTTATATCCAGCAAGATTGTCTTTCAAAAATGAGGGCAGGTTTAGAATATTCACAGATAAACAGAAACTGAGGGTGTTTGTAACCAAGAGACCTGCTTTGCAGGAAATAATAAAGGGTGTGCTTTGGTCTGACAAGAAAGGACAGGAGAGAGAGGCCTGGAAGAGAATCTAGAAATGAAGATTATATCAATAAAAGTTACTAAAAGTGTCAGAAGAGTGGTCAAAATAAAATATGACAGATAAAACCCAACCCTTCAAGAGTGAACTTGGCCAACAATGTGGGGCACTCATATTCAGAAAACTATAACTCATTGTTAAAAGAAATCAAAAAAGGACTTAAGTGGTTGGAGGAACATTCCATGCTCATGGATTGAATGACTGGGTATCATTGAGACGTCAGATTTACTCAAATTGATATACCAATTCAATGCAATCCTGATAAAAAATTCCACCAGCATTTTTTTAATAAATGGGAAACATGATTATCAAATTTATTTGGAAGGTTGGGGGGTCCTGAATAGCCAGAAACTTCTAAAAAAGGAAAAGGAAAGGTGGAAGACTCTCATTTCCGGACTTTAAGTTGTATTACCTAGGTACAATGGTGAAGGCTGCATGGTGCTGGCATGGAGACAGACACATAGACCGAACTGATGGTTAAAAACAGACCTTCGCATATACGGCCAAGTGATTTTTGACTAGACTGTCGGGCCCACCCAGCTCGGGCAGAACAGCCCATTCAACAAATGGTGCTGAGAAAATTGGATATCTGTAGCAAAAGAAGGAAAGAGGCCCCCTATCTCACACCCTATATAAAAATAAACTCAAGATGAATCAAAAACCTAAATGTGAAAGCAAGAACCATAGAACTTCTAGAAGAAAATGTAGGAAAATATCTTCAAGACCTGGTGGTAGGTGGTGGATTCTTAAAAGAGATAAAAGGAGAACTGAGATGGACTACTGATATTTAATGTATGTAGAAGTTTTAATTAGCTTTACTGTAAAAGTGTGGAAATGTACAGAGTTGATGGTAACACATTATAATGAGTGGCAGCTGGTTTATAAATGGGGATGTGGCTGAAAATGGTAGTCTAGGGATGTAAATGCCAATTGACAGAAAGCTAGAGAATAATCTAGGGATTGAATAGCACAGTAAACCCAGAGGTGGATGAGAATAGTGGTTGATGGTACAGATGCCAGAGTGTCCTTTGTGAGCTAGAGCAGATGTATGTCACTATTGCAGAGTGGTGGGAATGTGGAGAAGCATGGGGAAATACAACTGGAGTGATCTATGGAGTGTGGTTAACAGTAATAATGTAATATTCTTGCATCTATGCCAATGAGAAACTGTGTTAATAACGAGTGGGTATGGAAAATATGTGCCAAATGTATGCTGTGGAACTGGTAATAATTGGATGATATTGTCTCATAATCTATAACAAATGTTCCACCACAGTGTGGTGTTTTGATAGAGGGGTGTTTGGGAATTCTGCCCATGTGCATGATTGTTTTGTAAGTTTGCAACTTCTGTCATAAAAATATATTTAAAAAATTATAATAGGGTGGGTTGGGGGAAAATACACCAAATGTAAGATAAGCACTATAATTAGTAGTAAGATTTTTGGAATATTCATTCATAATTTGTAACAAATATCTCACGACAATGCAAGGTGTTGGTGGAGGGTTGATTAGTGGGACCCTGGATGATGTTATGAATGTTTGCTTTGTAAGTTCACAACTTTTACTATACACTTATTATTTATGTATGTTCATGTATAAATGATATAAAAAATAATAATAGGGTGGGTTGGGGGAAAATACTTTGGTTAGTAGTAATAATTTGAGGATGCTCTTTTATCATTAGGTAAAATGTTTCACAGCAATGCAAGGTATTGGTGGTAGGGTGAAGTATGAAAGTCCTGTATGATGTTAGGTATGTTTTTTTTGTAAGTTCACAACTATTACTATACACTTATTATTTACCTGTTTATGTATGAGTGATATATTTCAATAAATTAAAAAAATAAAATAAATAAAATTTAGTATATAAAGCATTTTCCCAATTATCAAGGAAATTGTCACCAATAATTTTATTTTGTTTTACAAGTAATGTTCAAGCCTGAAATTGCCAGTAAGTAAATATAGGCCTAGTTAATATAAAATAAGCTTTTCCTTCAACTCTTTCACTAATTAACTATCACCAGCCCTTTGATGGAAACATTCATACTCTTAATTACCATACTATACATGCTGCGTACACCTCCTCACTTCTAACCACAATATTGGCATATGGCATTAAAAAAAATCCAAGAACAAGAAATGAAACCATAAAGACAGCTATTGTTATTTGTTCTGATATGTGAAACAGCTTATCATGCTTAAAGTAAGGAATAATTTTTATCCCATGAATCGATGAAAACATGGGAAACAAAAAAGATACTAAAGGTGTGAAGACTTTGTACATGATATGCAGGCAATAAAACACAATTTAAAAAAATACAAGCAAATCACTTACAAAAATTGACTTGGGTGATGGGAATTGTTCATAATGTGGTGTCAGACATTGCATAGAAGAAGTGTTTTCTTTTTTATTCATCTCTGGCTATCACATGTTTGGGTAGGAATTGTATTTGACTACTACTATCAGAGAACTGATTGTAGTGGCTTAAACAAAAATGGGTTCCTTTTTCTGGTAGGACAAGAAGTCCAGAAGTAGGCAGTTGCTGGCATTGCTTCAAAAACATTAGAGCCAAGGTCTTTGTGATTCTCTCAGCCTTTCCATCACAGTCCCAAGAGGGCTGCTATAGCACCATCCCTCCATGTTTTACACAACATGAATTAAGATGTGGCATGAGCAATAAAAGATGCCTTCCTGCTGAGCAAAAGCCTTTAATCTGCTTTCTCTAAAACCTCCTTCACAGCCTCCTGCTCATATTTCATTGGCACCCTCATCAGCAAAGGAGGCAGAGCCATAGAGGCTTATACTGGAAAGTTTGCCACAAACCCTCAAATAGGGATTCTGTTACTCATTTAAAATATGAGAATATATGTGGGAAAGAAGGAGCAATTTCTGTCACTGCACTCTAATAGAACTGCTTCACAAATAATACATTGAGGAAAATTATAATTTATAAATTTTGTTTATTATTAAATAATGGACCAGTAATGATAACATGGGTTCAATTATTGGATTGGGGCTGTGAGAATTAAAACTTCATATTTCCCATCAGTCCATTAAAACATGTTATAAAGAATAAAAATGGAAATTTATTTAGCCAGTTATACCAAATAATTACAAGCATCAGCTTCAAGTTTTCAACAAAGAATTGTAATATTCTTTACATTTACTTTAATGTTAGTAGTTAACTTTAAATTAGAAATAGTTGAGCCAGAAAAATAGTTTCAGAAAAAATGTAAGCTTTCATAACAGAAAGAGAACAACATGGTACTTATATTTTCTAATTTCAAAATGTCTTTAATTTGCTTCATCATATTATTTTCAAAACTAAAATGCCCATGTTGTACATATTAATGAATAATAAATAGTGGGCAATACATTCTTGAGTTGTACTTCAGAAGCTTCATAATATATTTTTAACTTTCTTTACACATATTTCCTAAATCTATATATAAGTGTGTGTGTGTAGTTTTGCCATTTGTACTGTAAATGGTATAACAATTTATTAACATAGGGTATCAAACAGGTAATTGGGCACTACATATTTGTTAGAAGGGTGATGAACTGAGTGATATGCTTGAAATATTTTGTTTACTAAAGATGTTTTATGCTTCTTAAAAGATATAATAATCATAGAGCCCAAATGTAATAAATCTTGGCCTTTCTGCAACAGATAGAAACAAACAAAATTAGAAAAGTATAACTACTTATGCAGATCCCAGATAAGTTAATAAGAGCAAGTTAATTTAATAATCCAAAAATGTGCTGTTTACATTATGCATATGATTAAGTGCCAGGACACTTATTCAGTAAATATGATTGCATGAATTTTCTTATATTAGACTATACAGAAGACAGATGGTCCTAGCATGTGTTCCATCTTGGCATGCAATCTAAATTCCTGCTTCCAGTGAGAGTGCATGCATGAATGTGTTTGTATGTGGATATGCATAGAATAGAAATGTTGTTATCCATACCACATATTCTTGCTTCATGTTATAAAAAAGATAACTGATTATTAACAACAAATAATTAAATAGGCTTGAGCTATGTTTTTTTCCAATAACATGCTATCTGGAATTGAAGGGTTTCCCAAACAATATGAGGTAGACCTTTGGAAATGGCCATATCCAAAATTTTTAGAATTTGAAGGTGACTTAGATGGGACCAGACCCCTCATTTTCAGAAAAATACCTAATGTCCTAGTCTGGAGGGTTTAAGTATATGAACAAGACCACAAAATTAGAAGCAGAGGACCTCAGTTTCAGGATGGAAATAGCATAATTCCAACCCTTTTAAGAAGGTAAAGTCTGGACAATCTTCAAGTTATCTGTGTCTGTTTGACGCTTTTGGAGAATCCCAGGAAAGAACCATGTTTTTGAAGCTAACCCATTCCTGGGGGTGTAGGACCCTGTATTAGTCAGCCAAAGGGGTGCTGATGCAAAATACCAGAAATCGGTTGGTTTTTATAAATGGTATTTATTTGGGGTAGAAGCTTACAATTACCAGGCCATAAAGCATAAGTTACTTCCCTCACCAAAGTCTGTAGCCAAGTGTTGGAGCAAGATGGTTGCTGATATGTACAAGGGTTCGGCTTCCTGGATACCTCTCTTCCTAGGGCTCATTTCTCTTCAAGTTTAGCTGCTCTGCTCTCTCCACAAGGCCAGCTGTAAGCTATCAGGTGAACAAATCATCTCTCTTCCCGGGGCCTCTGCTGTGTCTAACTGAGCCTTTTCTCTTCTCCTCTGTGACCTTACTTCCTGAGCTCCAACATCCAAAACTCCAACCTCCCTTCTCTGTGGTGTGGTTTCTTTTTGAGTCCTTGGTGTGTGGGGACTCAATGTCCTAATGACGTGTCTCAATCAAAGCCTTAATCATTATTTAATCAACTAAAAGTAAAGCCTCTGAATCCAATACTCTCTAATACACCCAGAGGAAAAGACCATTTTACAAACAATCCAATATTTCTTTTTGGATTTCATCAATAATATCAAACTGCTACAGACCCTTTGATTGGATTGGATTCAGTTGGGGGGACTTTGACTGGATTACTTCAGTGAGGCTTGACCTTGTGTGGGGGTTGGTCCTCTTGCTGGAATCCTTTATAAATGGAGGACTGAAAGCAGAGACACCCAGAAAAAGCTACAGTGTTAGAGGGAAGGAAGCCAGAAGCTCAGAGAGGAACCCAGGAGGAAGGAGGCCACAGACCGTGCAGCTAGAAGCTGAAGCAATGAAACCTGGGAGAGAGGCAGATGCTTCCATGTGCCTTGCCATGTGGCAGGAGACCAGGATCTCCAGCAGCCAACCAGGGATGAAACAGCATCTCTGATGATGCCTTGGTTTGGACATCTTCACAGCCTCAAAACTGTAAGCTTTAACCTAATAAATTCCTATTATAAAATCAAACCCATTTTTGTATATTGTTCCCAGTAGTTTTTAGCCAACTAAAACATTATCTATCTTATTTTTTTAACTCACCAGAGAACTGAAGTCACAGAATAACCAAGCAAACCCAAATCAGAGGCAAGACAGGCAGCTGCACAGAGAAACTGGACCTGAGAGTAGTTTACATGAGCCCACACACCTCCAGACTCTGTATAAGCATTTACAAAGATTTGGCTAAAACTTTTCAATCAATTGCTAAAGGCTAAGTGCATGCTAACAAGTATGTGAAGCTTCTGAAGATACCAGTATAAAGGACTTCACACACTCTTGCAGGCATTTCCTCCACACAGCCACTATATATGTATAAGGAAAATCAGGGAGAATCCTGAGAAAGCTTTTATTAAGGAGAGAACGTTTACAGAAGTCACTGGAAAACTCTGCTCAGTCCTATTACCATCTGCTGTACAGAATAAAAGCCTTAGTCTACAGGAGAAAGGATGACGAAAACTACCACCATAGGGCACTGGTAGAAAACCACTGCAGATGGGGGAAGCAATAGAAAAAAAATAACAAAACCACTACCACTGGGAATATTACATGCTAGTCTCAGCTCTGGAGCTGGAAGAAAGCTAAAGACATTTAAGACCCAAGGACACAGCACCTGCCTATTACTGAGGCTTAATTAGACTATAAGTGTGATGGTTAAATCCATGTGTCAACTTGTCTAGGTTATAGTTTCCAATTGTTTGGTCATACAAACTCTGGCTTGATTGCTATTCTGAAAGTATTTCAAAGATGAAATTGCAAATGTAGTCAGTTGATTATATCTATGGCTGATTGCATCTACAGTCACCCAAGACAACTGCCCTCAGCAATGAGGGAAATACTCTCATCCAACCAGCTGGAGGTTTTAAAGACAAAACTGAGGATTCCACAACTTATAAAGAAAAAATTCTTATTTACTTCAGCCAGCCAGCTTCTCCTGAGCAATGTAACATCACCTTCATCAGAGTTTCCATCTTGTGGTCTGCCCTACAGAATTTGGATTTGCCAATCCCTATGGTCATCTGAACCAATTTCTATAATAAATATCATAATATTTATTCTTAGTATTTATATATATCAATATCAATATCATCAGTTCTGTTTCTCTGGAGAACCCTGAATAACACAGGGATAGACCCCTCCTCTTCCATGTCTCAACCCCAAGCTAGCAAGTGTCCAGTTAATAACAGCAGAATACAGCTGAAAGATATGCAAGATAGATTCTTCCTGGGGCACAGGAAAGAATCCTGGGTAAAGGAAAGACACAAAGTCAAGGTAGAGAAGCAGTCATTAATTTAAAAAAAAGAAAAAGAGTTCTGGCAAACCAGACTACATGCTAAAAACCACTAGATAGCTTTGAAGCCTGTTGTACAGCAAGGGTAGCCATGGTAACAAACGTCAAAGCCAGCCCAACTCCTTACTGAAATATAATAACAGAGGGCCATACAGACACTAAAAATCTAACAAAAGAAGTTTCTCTGAATATAGACATATTTACCTCAGTAATACTCTCTTTCATAAGAGGTTTGGTTTCAACAAAAAATAATGAGACCAATTCTGAAGAAGCATGAAATAACAGAATCAAAAGAGAAAAGAAATTTTCAGAGTAGATTCAGATATGAAATTTTAAGACAGGAAATTAAATAAAGACTATTATTATTATTAAAGGGTATAATGGAAAAAACAGACAAGGCTTAAGATCAGATAGGGAATTTCAATAGAGTGATGGAAATGCTAGAAATATAAAACATATTAACTTTAAAACAAAAATAATAAACAAAAAGAATAATGCTTTGGACAGGTGCATTGGTAGACTCAACACAACTAAGGAAATAATCAGGGAGAACACCCAAAATTAAACAAAGAGCATGAAAGTGCATAAAACCCAATAAATAAACAAACAAAAAGAAAAAACCCCCAAAACAGAGCAGAGCATCCAGTAGCTATGGGAAAAATATCAAAGAGTTAAGGTGTGCATAAGAGGAATTTGAAGACGAGAGAGAAAATGAGGCAAAATAAATATTTTAAGAAATCTGCCCTAGAATTTTCCAAAATTGATGATAGACACCAAACCACAGACCCAAGAAGCGCAGAGAATACCAAGATAAATGTAGACATATGTAAAAACATTTAAGAATATCATGTTATATTCAAACTGCTGATAACCAAGGCCAAATAGAAAATATTGGAAGAAGGCAGAGAAAAAAAAAAGAAAAAAAAGAGATTATCTACAGAGGAACAAGGATAAGAATTAGAGCCGAATTCTCATCAGAAACCATGCAAAGGATAAAACAATAAAGTAGCATCTTTAAGTGTTGAAAGAAAAAAAAATCAACCAAGCATTCAAAAGCCAGTGAAAATATCCTTCAAAAAAGGAGAAATAAAGATTTTCTGAAACAAACAAAACCCTAAAGAACTCCATTGCCAGCTTATCTAATCTACAAGAAATTTTAAATGAAGTTTATCAGGCAGAAGGAATATAATATCAATCACAAATTTGCATCTACACAAAGAAATGTAGAGCATTGGAAATAGAATAAATGAAAGTAAAAGAAAATTATTTTTCTTGTTTTTAAACACTCAAAAGATAACTGAGTGCTTAAGGTTAAATGGTAATAACATACATGCAACCATACCATATAGGATGGGAGGGGGAGTTGGTGATACACTGTTGCCAAATCTTTACAGGGCACATTTTAACAATTTATGTAGGGCAGTGGGTGTGGCTAAAGTGACTGAGTTCCCAACTACATGGGAGGTCCAGGTTCGGTTCCCAGTGCCTCCTGGAGAAGTCATGCAAGTAGGTGAGCTGGTGCAGTGAGTTCACATGACGAAATGTCGCAGTGAGATGACGCAGCCAAGAGACAGCGAAGAAACACAATGAGAGATACAACAAAGCAGGGAGAACAGGTGGCTCCTTCCCACATGGGAGGTCTCCTGGTGCAGGTCCTGGTGCCTCCTAGAAAAAGAAGACCAGTGCAAAACAAACGGGGTGCCTCCTAGAAAAAGAAGATCAGCGCAAAACAAACGGACACAGCAAATGCAAACAAAGGGGGCAGGGAGAAATAAATGAAACAAATCTTTAAAACGAAATTTATATGGAGGAGGGGGCAAGATAACAGCTGAATAAGGAGCTCCAAGAGTCAGGGCAGTTAGTAATCACCCAGAGCTATCTAAAGTACCTGTTTGGGGTGCCCAGGGGACAAGAAGAACATCCTGCAACATCCTTGAAAGAATGGAAGGAGGAGATTGCCCATTTGAAGTGAAATTGCCTGAATAGAGCATCCCACACCATGGTGGCCAGTGCCATCCTACATTGGTGGCACATGCTGCCTCAGCAGCTATTCTGTGGCTGGTGTTGGAATCTTCATTTCCCAAAAACAGGGAAGAAAGAGACAGTTGGGCATCAACTTCAGCTACCAATTAGTAAATTTGGCTGGCTAAAGTATAATCCTAAAAATAGTTAAAGTTTGAACCTAACCAAGTTGGAAAGAGGCCAGTAACTTTGCCCCTGGCATGAGGGGAAGTGGGGCTGATTGAAAATCACAGTGCTGTTAGGGACTGGCTTCTTTCAACCCAGAACAGACTGCAGCCCTAACCTAGGGTCCAGCCCCACCTATGGCAGTAAAGAAGCGGGGCAACTGCACGTGTTTTCAGCAGGCACAGACTGAATAGTCAGACACCTGGTGCTCCATCCCCTCAACACAAAAGGATAGGAGAGGAACTGTGTCTCCTCAGCCTCTCCGGGCAACCGCACATGCATTTGACCTGCACGAACTGTTTTTTTGGGGTGCTTTTGATTCCATCTCCACTCCTGCCTGCCCCCTCCCCCCCATAGGAGAGGAGAGCCTGGTGTTTTCTCAGCCTCTCAGGGCTACTGGAGGCACTTTTAGCCTGCATAAACTCGACTGCTGGGTGCCTGAGGCTCTACCCCCATCCCCAAAAGGACAAGAGGGGGTGGTGTTTCTCCAGCCTCTCTGAGTAACTGCAGGAGCTTTTGGCCTACACAGACTGAATAGTCAGACAAATGTAGCTCCATCTCCACCTCCAAGTATGAGAGTAGCTGTGTTTCTGAAGCCTTTCCAGGCAATGGCAGGCACTTTCGGCCACAAGGACGGGACTGCTGGGTGCCTGTGGATTCACTCTCACCCTCCAATAGGATGGGGGTGGGGGCTGGTGTTTCCTCAGCCTTTCTGGGCAATGGCAGGCACTTTTGGCTTACAGGACTCAACTATTGGGTTCCTGTACTTCCATTGCCACCCCTCAAAAGGCATGAGGGACAGTACTCTCTCAGCCTCTCAGGACAACTGCAGGTATAATAGGCCATACAGATTAGATTTTGGGGCACTCCGGAGGGTCCATCCCCAAACCTGGCAGGGGAAGAGGGGTCTGATTCTACATCAGTCTACCTGGGCAACTGCAGCCATTTTGGACCTGCATGGCATAGATTGCTGCTCATACCTACAGCTTGATCCCCACCCCACACAGGGGAAGAAGTGTCATGAAGCTTCATCAGTGTCTCTGGGCAACTACAAACAATTTTGGCCTGCATGACTTGGATTATTACACATGGCTGTGGCTCTGTCCCTACCCCTGGCAGAGGAGAAAAGTGGGAGAAACTTCATTGGTTCCTGGGGCAACATGAGTAGATTCAGCCCCACAGTTTACAGGAACAACTACATCCTTGGCTCCTACTACACAACCAGCAAGGGAGAAGGGAAAAGAAAGCCCTAATCTAAAGAGAGAACCTGTGCCCAGAATAAATATTAATACATCTAGTAAACCAGACACAAAAAAAAAAAACAACAAAAAATTACAATCTATACCAAAAAACAGAAGATATGGCCAAAGGAGCAAGGTAAGCCTCCAGATGACATAAAGGAATTGAGACAACTAATCAGATGTTCAAACAAATCTCCTTGACAAATTCAATGAAATGGCTAAAGAGATTAAAGCTATTAAAAAGACACTAGGATTGTGGGAATATGGTGCCAGATTAGGGAGACAAGTCTCAGCTTTCACAAAAACAATGGGGAAAGAGCCAAAAGACGCCCAAGGGACATGCTTTGGGGGTAAACAGACCAGGACTGTGCCTCAAAACTCCCAGGAGGGTGAGGGACAGAGAGAGAGGAGGAACCCAAAACAACAAACTGTGAATTACTAAACCTCCTGGTGCCAGGAAGGATTTCCCTCCCTCAAACTGGACATATTAAAGAGGTAAAACCTTTGACTCATTATAGCTGACTGAGGGGATCAGATGTCTTCTTCCCTGTCAGCTGTTACAAGGGAAAAGGGAGAGGGAGTCAGGAGGCTTTTCTTCAGTGAATTGGGCCAGCAGAATCTGCTATGAATCTCAGCTCTGGCCAGTTCAAAACAAAGGAAAACCAAGAGAAACACCTTCACAGAAAGGTGCATCAATGAGTTCCATCTGCTGGCTGGTCTGGAAATTGCATGGAAAAAAACTGCAATTTGGTCACTCTGTTCCCTAACTTCTGGGAGAAAATCTGCAACCCATTAATGAGTCCCTGGCACAATACTGATAACTTAAACTGGGAAATTTTAAAGACTTAGGATAAGCTGAACCAAATATCAAAAAAGAACTGTGAAAAAAATTATAACAACAGGCAAAAGAGAGAAATTGGCCATCAGAGTAAATTCACCAACATATTCAGATACCCAGAAATCAGCAAAAAATTACAAGCTATACTAGGAAACAGGAAGAGATGGTGCAGCCAAAGGAACAAACCAAATATCTAGAAGAGAAACAGGATTTAAGAAAAATAATCAATGGTAATCATACAACTCTCCTAAATCAATTTAAAGAATTGAAAGAAAATATGACTAAAGAGACAAAGGATATTAAGAAGACACTTGGTGAGCATAAAGAACGATTTTTAAGTTTGCAAAGAAAAGTATCAGAACTTATGGGAATGAAAGATACAACAAATGAGATTAAAAATATGTTAGAGGCACATAAGAGCAGATCTGAATTGCTTGAAGACAGAATTAGTGATTTTTTAAAATTTTATTTATTTATTTATTTATTTTATTTATTTTTGTTACATATCCTTCCCCTTTCTGCTTGCTCTTGCTGTGTGTTCATTTTTTGCGTTCTTCTATGTCTGCTTTGTCTCCCCCTACTGTGGCGATGCGCCTAGTAAGCTCACTGCACAGGCGGCTTGCCCCACTTGTGGGCGGCTCTGCTTCCATTCCTGGGTGGCTTTTGCTCCATTCGCAGGTGGCTTTTGCTCCGTTCACAGGTGGCTTTGCTCCATTCTCAGGTGGCTCACCCTGCTTGTGGTGGCTTTGCCCCGCCTGTGACGGCTTTGCCCTGCCTGTGGTGGCTTTTTGCCCTGCCCATGGCGGCTTTACCCTGCCCATGGCAGCTTGCCTTCTCAGGCAATCTGTCCACTCAGAGAGGTCCCCAGGAACCCAACCCGGGGCCTCCCATGTGGTGTACCGGCACCCTATCTACTGGGCTACAGCTGGTCCCCAGAATTAGTGATTTTGAAGACCAGACATCTGAACTGGAAACAACAGGAAAACATAAGTGCCAACCTCTCATTAGAAACCATGGAGAAGAGAAAAAAGTGGTATAATGTATTTAAGGTACAGAAAGAGAAAATCTGCCAGCTAAGAATTCTGTATCTGTCAAAGCTATCCTTCAAAAATAAAGGGGAGTTCAAAGTCTTCACAGACAAAAACTGATAGAATATGTTACCAAAAGACCAGAATTATAAGAGATACTAAAGGGAGCACTACAGCCTGAAAGGATATAAACAAGGGTGAGAGACTTGGAGAAGAGTGTAGAAGTGAAGATTTTTAGAAAGGCTAAACTAAAGGGTAAAATAATAGACAAGAGCATAATATGACAGGAAAGCCATAGCCAAATGGATGAAGTAAGCAATGTCTTTACAGCAATAGTGTTGAATGTTAATGTCTTGAACTCCCCCAATCAAAAGACATAGACTGATAGAACAGATAAAAAGCAATATGAGTCATCTATATGTTGTCTACAAGAGACGCACCTCAGATGTAAGGACACAACCAGGTTAAAGGTGAAAGCTTGGAAAAAGATATTCCACACAAATACTAACCAAAAAAGAGCTGGAGTAGCGACACTAATATTGGGAAAAAGTGATTTTTAAATGCAAAACTGAGATAAGGGATGAAGAAGGTCATTATATGTTAATAAAAGGTGCACTTTAGCAAAAAAAAAAAAAAAACTATACTAAATATTCATGCACCTAACATCTGTGTCCCAAGATACATGTGGCACATTTTGGTGAAGCTGAAGGGAGAAATAGATGTCTCTACAATAATAGTTGGTGACTACAATACACCACTCTTAGTATTGGATAGAACATCTGGACAGAGCATAAATAAAGAAACAGAGAGCCTAAATAATATGATAAATGAACTAGACCTAACAGACATCTATAGAGGATTTCACCCCAAAAGAACAGATATACATTCTTTTAAAGTGCCCATGGACCCTTCTCCAAGATAGACCATATATTGGATCACATGACAAGGCTCAATAAATTTTAAAAGATTAAAATTATACAAAACATTTCTCTGATCATAACAGAATGAAGCTAGAAATGAATAATGGGTGGAAAAAGGGAAAATTCATAAATATATGGAGATTAAACAACATACTCTTAAATAATCAGTGGGTCAAAGAAGAAATTGTGAGATAATTCAGTAAATATCTTCAGATGAGTGAAAATGAGAACACAACATATCAAAATCTATGGGACATGGCTAAGGCAGTGTTGAGAGGAAATTTATAGCCCTCAACACTTACATTAAAAAAGTTGAAAGAACTAAAATTGAAGACCTAACTGCACACCTAGAGGAACTAGAAAAAAAGAGCAAACTAATCTCAAACCAAGCCAAAAGAAAGAAATAGTAAAGACCAGAGCAGAAATAAATGAAACCAAGAACAAGAACAACAAAAAACAATAGAGAGAATCAACAAAACAAAAAGTTAGCTCTTTGAGATCAACAAAATAGACAAACCCTTAGCTAGACTGACACAGAAAAAAAAGAGGGAAAACACAAATGAATAAAATCAGAAATGAAAGGGATGACATTACCACTGACTCTGCAGAAATAAGAGAGATCTTAAGAGGATAGTATGAACAACTGTTTACCAAAAAACTAGAAAATGTAGACGAGATGGACAAATTCCTATACTCACACCACCTACATGGACCATTGAAGAAACAGAAGACCTCAACAAACCAATTACAAGTGAAGAGATTAAAACTGTTATCATAAACCTCCCACAGATGAAAAACCCAAGTCCAGAGGAGAAGAGAAGGGAAAAGTGGCAGAAGGGATATTTGAAGAAATAATGGTAGAACATTTCCCAACTCTATTGAAGGACATAGATATCCATGTCCAAGAAAAACAACATACTCTGATCTGAATAAATCCTAATAGACTTACTCTGAGATATATGACACACACAAATCAGAATGTCAAATGCCAAAGACAAAGAGGAAATTCTGAGAGCAGCAAGAGAAAAGTGATACATAACATATAAGGGCTACCCAATAAGATTAAGTACTGATTTCTAATCAGAAACCATGGAGGCATGAAGGCAGTGGTATGATATATTTAAGATGCTGCAATAGAAAAAATAACCAGCCAAGAATCTTATATCTGGAAAGACTTTCTTTCAAAAATGAGGGTGAGTTTAAAATATTCACAGATAAACAGAAACTGAGAAAGTTTCTAACAAAGAGACTGGCTTTTCCAGAAATACTAAAGGGAGCTTTATAACCTGAAAAGAAAGGACAGGAGAAAGAGGCATGCAGGAAAGTCTAGAAATGAAGCAAGAGTAACTATATTAGTAGTAGATAATAAGACAATTTATATGAAAAATCATAGCAGGAATAAAAAAGGATACTACATAATCATAAAGAGCTCAATTCTCCAAAGGCACATACATTTAAAATGTTTATGAACCCACTTGAAGCAAAAACTCAAAGGAGAGGGAGACCAATCCATAATTATATATATCAACAATCCTTTTTAATAATTGTTAGAACAAATCAGAAGAAAATCAGTAGGATATAAATGACTTGAACAACCAACTTCACCTAAGTGGCATTTATATAACACCCCACTGAACATCAAGCCACAGGTTTATGTCAAAATATTTTCCAAGATAGAACCTATTCTTTCTCATAATACAAACCTCAACAAATTTAAAGGAAAAGTAATCATACAAAGTCTGTTCTTGAAACATAATGAATTCAAATAGAATTCTCTGGCTAAGATATCTAGAAAATCTCCCAAATATTTGGAAATTAAAACACACTTCTAAATAACCCATGGGTCAAAGAGGATGTTTCAATAGATATTTAAATAGATTTTGAACTGAATAAAAATAAAATAGAACATTTCAAAATGTGTGGAATACAGTTAATCATTATTTAGAAGGAAATTTATAATGTAAAATACTTATATTAGAAAAGAATGGTCTCACATCAATGGCATAATTTAACAATTTAAGTAGAGAAAGAAGAGCAAATAAAATGCAAAGCAAGCAGAAGGAAGGAAATGGTATAAATTAGAGCAGAAAGTAATGAAATTGAAAACATAAAAACATTAGATAAACATCAGTGAAACCTAAGGCTGATTGTTAGAAAAAAATTGGTTAAATCAATGAAGTCCTATCCAGATGGAAACACATAAAGGAGAGAAAACAGAATTTACAAATACTACAAAGAGACATTACAAGTGACCCTATGGGTATTAGAAAGAAAATAAAGGAATCTCATAAACTAACCTATGCTTATAAATTCAGAAACTTGAAGAAATGGACCAATTCCTTGAAAGATCCAGACTAATAAAGCTCACTCAAAAATAGATAATCTGAACAGTCCTGTATCTTTTAAAGATGTTGAATTTACATTTAAAAGTCTTACCAAAAAAAGAAAACACAGGCCCAGATGGTTTCACTAAAGGATTCTATTAAATATTTAGGGAATAAATAATAGTAATTATAAACAATTGCCTCCAGAAAATAAAAGAGAAGGAGATGCTCCAAACTCAAAAATTCTAGAACCAATCACAGATATTTTTTAAAAACCCAGAGACCTGTCTTCATGAACATAGACACAAAATCTGGAACAAAATATTAGCAAATTTAATTCAGATATATATATAAAAAGAATTAGATATCATGAAATACTAGGATCCATCACCAGAAAGCAAGCTTTATTTAATATGTGAAGAGCAAACTATATAATTCACCATATTAACAGAATAAAATAGAAAAAATGATTCTCACATATATTGAAAAAAGGATAAAATGCAATAGTAATTGATGATAAATATTCTCAGCAAACTATGATTAGAAAGGAACTTCCTTAACCTAATACAGGACATCTACAAAACAATAACAAACAACAAAAGACTACACCTTACTGTGACCTGCCTAATGCTGAAAATTTTAATTCTTCCCCTTTAAAAATAAGAAAAAGGAAAAGTGTCCTCTATCTCACTCATAGTCAACATTTATTGACAGTCCTAGACACTGCAATAAGGTAAGATAAAATAATTAAAGACATAATGAAGAGACAAAAAAATTCCCTCTTTTTAGTTGGTATGATTGTCTATGCAGAAAATCCCAGGGAATCTACCAAAAAGCTACTAGAACTAATAGTTTGTTTAATGATGTTTTAGGATAAATGGTCAACACAAAAACCAATTGTTGCAGTTCGGCAGTTTGATGTAATTATGAATTCCAAAAATAGATATTGGATCATGCTTGTAAACTTGTCTGCTAATCTAGGCATGATTAAGTTATGATTAGGGCATTAACTGGGCTACGTCAGTAGGGCATTGAGCTCCAAGCCTTGGTGGGTTGGGAATCAAATATAAAAGGCAATGCAAAGAAGAGAGTTGGAGCAGTTTTTGATGTTGGAGTTCTGGTGAGGAAGGAGAGAAGGCCCTGGGATAGAGATGAGCTATTCGCCTGAGAATTCACAGCTGGCCTTGTGGCTAGAAGCAAAGCCTAGAGAGCCTCATAGTCTACAGCTGACCTTGTGGAGGAAACAGAGGAGCTAAGCCTGGAGAGAAACACAGCCCCGGGAAGATAGGAACCTAAGAAGCCTGAACCCTGATAAACGTCGGCAGCTGTCTTGCTCCAACACATGGCAATGGACTTTTGTGAGGGAAGAAACATATGCTTTATGACCTGGTAACTGTGGACTTCTACCCCAAATAAATACCCTTTATATAAACCAACCAATTTCTGGTATTTTGCATCAGCACCCCTTTGACTGAGTAATACACCAATCGTATGTCTATATACCAACTATTTATAATTGGAGGTTGCAATAGAATACACACATACAAACACATTTACAAAAGCATCAACTAAAGAAATAAGTGTTAGCCAACACCATAACAAAAAATACATGCAGGACATGTATTCTAGAACCTAGAAAACAATGATAACAGAAATCAAAGAAAACTTGTAAAATGGAGAGATAAAGCATGGCCATGAGATGGAAAAATCAATATTCTTAAGTTGTCAATTCTATGCAATTTGATTAATAGCATCAGTGCAGTATGGGAGACCTTTCCATACTGCATTCTGTGTCTGAGGACAGCACTGAGGCTCTGGATTCCAAGTTAAACTTTCCTTTTAACCTTCCTTTCCCTCTCTGAGCCTTACTGGTGTGTGGCATCTTCTCAATGGACACAGTTATGGCACTTCCAAAGAAGCAGTGCTTCTATGGTTCTTTGTCCCCCAATCCTATAGGTTATAATGGATCCCATCCATGATGACCTGTGGTACAAGACTTAATGTCCCAATATCAGTCATCAAGAGCCTCTCTTACCAGCAGTTCCAAAGAACTCTGAGGAGGCCAACAATGTGCTTAAGCTTTATGGAGCCTAGCCACATACCAACACACAGAGGCACTCCTCCTTGGATCCCAGGGCTGGGGGCCCTACCTAAGGGTGACCTGGCTACCAGAGCTCTATTGGATGCTGATCCAGACCCTTCTGAGGTCAACTGGGACACTTTAGGGTCAGAGGCACTTGCCTAAACATAGGGCACTAAGATACCTCATAAGAGTTTCCAGTTGGTTCATTATAGGTTAAGATCATGGGAGAAAAGGAGGAACTTGAAATCAAGATGCAGTAACTTTGGGAGACTGAGGTTCAAACTATTCATGAAGATTTTGTGCAAAAAGATAAGGAAAATGTAGATATTGGTTACTGAGAGTCTTTAATATGGTGTCTGAGTTGCAACTTTCATCCCAGGAAATTAGGTAATTGGTTGATGTAATGGTTTCAGAGTTTTATGTAATTGTGAATTCCAAAAATACAGATTGGATTATTCTTGCAAACTAATCTGTTCATCTGGGCATGATTAAGTTATGAGTAGGGCGTTAACTGCCATGTCAGTGAGACATTGAGCCTCACCCCTCGGTGGGCATGATCTCAAGTACAAAAGGCTAGACAAGAGGCAGCAGAGAAAAGCAGATTGAGAAAAGCAGATTGAGAGAAGCAGAGATTTAGAGAAGCAGAGATTTGGAGAAGCAGATTTGAGAAGCAGTTCTGATGTTGGAGTGAGCCGTTCACCCGATAGTCTACAGCTGCCTTGTGGAGAGACACAACGCATGGAAAGCCTCATGGTCTACAGCTGAACTCGTGAAGGAAACAGAAGCTAAGCCCGGAGAGAAACGCAGCCCCAGGAACAAAGGAATCCAGAAGCCTGAACCCTGGAGACGTCGGCAGCCATCTTGCTCCAACACGTGGACTTTGGTATGGGAAGAACTGTATGCTTTGTGGCCTAGAAACTGTAAGCTACTACCCCAAATAAATACCCTTTATAAAGACCGACCAATTTTGGTGTATTTCAAAAGGCACACCTGTGGCTGACCAAAACAGCTGGTATCACTAAAAACCCCAAATCATTTAACTTGTTTAGGGTCATTGGAGCTTTGTGGGCTCAATTTCTTCATGTTTCTGGTCCCCATGCAACCTGTGGGTGCCCAAAATGTTGTGGATAACCTATACAAAAGATTGAGTCTACTGAAGAAGTCATAGGGTCTCTTAAGTTGGAGCTGAAAATTGACCCTGCTACAAATTCTCCACCCTTTCCTCACTTGATTTGGGTTTTTATGGCAAACAATTGACAAGGCACAATTGTCACTTAGATAAATTGGGATGGTGCAATGGGTATATCATTTACTTGAGCATTCAGAAAAAAAGAGACCCGAAGTTCATCTCTAACATTGAGAAGGCCTCCCTTTGATACCAAATTGCAGAGACTTTTCTTATAAGGAGTCCACCACTCCCCCCAACCCTTACTCCCCCTGAATTACTGGGTAGCTTTGTTCAAACTCATCAGCATGGCTCATAATTTCTCCAAGGTTATTGGCACAACAACTCACATGCAGAGTCTCAGTTCCTGGCTTATCAGGACCATCCACCCTACAGGTGGCCACACCCTAGAGGTATCTGCCTTCTCCTGCATATTAAAAGCCCTTTCCCTCTTCCTCACTCCCTGCCCCATGGGAAAGTGACTACTGGAACAATTCTTATTAAACAGCTACCCCTAGTGGTCTCACCTTTTGCTCTTAAATACCCCCATATGTACTGATGCTCTAACACATTGCTGCCCAACCTGGAATAAGATCAATTATTTTGGCTCCATCACTGGGCCATGCCAAATGGGAATGCAGAGACCTGTCCCTTACAATCAACATGCTAAACACGCCACAGCATTGTCTGAGACAAGGTACTGTGGGGTTCTGGAATGTGATCAGTTTATCCTAAAAGATGTTATACCTACCATCTCTATACAAAAGCCCTAACTGGCCAATTCTTTTTTTCTCCATTTCAAATAGGAAACCCGTATATTTTGAGCATTAATTTCCCATCGCCTATCCACACTCCATCCTTAGTAACATATGCTCGAGATTCTGACTTTATGAGTCTGATTATTTTAAAGCAGTGAGATCAGACAATATTTGTCCTTTAAGGTATAGCTTATTATATTCAACATAATGTCTTCAAGGTTCATCAGTGCTGTGGCATGTACCAGGACCTCATTCCCTTTTATGGCTGAATAATATTCCATTGTGTGTATATATTTTATATATTCATTCATCTGTGGATGGACACTTTGGGTACTTCCATCTTTTGGCAAATGTGAATAATGCTGCTAAGAACATTGGTGTGCAAATATCTGTTTACCCCATGCTTTCAATTCTTTGGGTATACACCTAGAACTGGGATTGTTGGGTAGTTCTTTATATAGCTTTCTGAGGAACAGACTGTCTTCCACAATGGCTGCAACATTTTACATTGCCACCAGCAATGAATGAGTGTCCCTATTGTTCTGCATCCTCTCCAACATTTGTTATTTTCCTTTTTTTTTTTTAATAACAGCCATTCTAATGGGTTTGAAATGGTATGTCATTGTGGTTTTGGTTTGCATTTCCCTGATGGCTAATGATGTTGAACCTCTTTTCATGTGCTTTCTGGTCATTTGTATATCTTATTTGGAGAAGTGTCTGTTCAAGTCTTTTGCCCATTTCTTAATTGGGTTATTTGTCTTTCTGTTGTTAAGTTGAAGGATTTCCTTTTTTATATTATTCCTTTATCAGATATGATTTCCAAATATTTTTCCCATTGTGTATGTTTTCTTTTTTTTTTCCTGAGGAAGTTCTTTGAAAAACAATTTTTAAAAATATTGTAATGTGGTCCCATTTATCTTTATTTTTCTTTTGTTGCTTGTGCTTTGGGTGTAAAGTATAAAAAACCATTGCCAAATACAAGGTCCTGAGATGCTTCCCTATGTATTCTTCTAGATGTTTGATAGTTCTAACCCTTATAGATATGTGTTTAATACAATTTTAGTTTACTTTTGTATATGCTGTGAGGTAGTGAGCTTCCTTTTTTTCCCAAATGGAGATCCATTTTTCCCAGCACTATTTCTGGAAGAAACAATTCTTTCTCAATAGAATGGTCTTTGCCACCATGTCAAAAATCAGTTGGCCATAAATGTGAGGGTTTATTTCTGAGCTCTCAATTCTATCCCATTGGTCTATATATGTCTGTTCTTGTGCTGGTACCATGCTGTCTTGATTACTGTGGCTTTGTAATACTTTTAAGATTGGGAAATGTGAGTCCTACAACTTCATTCTTCTTTTTCAAAATGGCTTTACCCTTACCCATCCACATAAATTTGATGATTGGCTTTTCCAATCCTGAAAGAAAAGTTCTTAGAAATTTGATTAGGATTCCATTATATCTATACATTGCTTTAGGTCAATATTGACATCTTAATTATAGACTTCCAATCCATGAACATGGAATATCCTTGGTCAGTGGTCAACAGGCTGGCAATGTGGTCAGGCCAATGAAAACAGGAAAGTTTTCTCATATAAAGGAGACCGTGTGAGGGAGCTCCATATTTGGAAACAGCTCACAGCCTCACTCATCCTTATATATGCCATACATTTCTGCATTTGCTCTATTTGCCACACCGAAGTCACTCTTTAATGACACTGCCAATAAATTGTCAAAAATGCATTACTTTCCTGCATAACATATCTGAAAATTCCATCAGATACTATCTATTCAGAACCCCAAGCTTCTCCTACCAACTGATGGCCTTGATCCATAATGCTGCAGGGCACAGAGGATCCTCATCCCATAGAAAGAGGTTAGGCATTACCTCTAGGAGCATCACTGGCCAGAGTAGTTACTGAAGACTGTTACTTGGACTCCAAAACCAAACTTTGACATCCCATAGATGGACTAATAAATAGGGGAGGTGGGGATGGGATATAAACTTTTCTCATGCTGCCATATTAATTACATAGGACCACTTCCCAACAGTGCTGGAGTCACCAGGTATGCCTTGACTATGATTGACCCTTATGCAAGCCTCATATTGGCCTTTCCCATGCATCATGCAATTGGGGAAGCCACAATTCATGGCTTCACCAATTCTATCCTGGTTCTGATTGGTTCTCCTCATAATATTGACTCAGATCAGGGAAACCATTTCACTTCCCATTCTGTCCAACAGTGGGTACTCAATAAGGGATTATTTGAAACTTTCACTTACTATTCTTCCCCTTGGTGTCAGGATTTATCAAGAGACATTATGACCTCCTCAATGAGCTAATACTTAAATGACTTAATAGCAAATTAATGTAAATGTGGGTTGCATTTTTGCCTCAAGCTTTAATAGTCCACAAATCCAGAACAATGTGGCTCCACAGGTGCCACAAATTACCTCCAGCCTCCTGAAATACCTCTAATAGTCCTTAAGGGAAATCCAGACCACTTTCTGGCCCAAGACTACCTCTTCATCTAAACAACAAATAACACTTCTCTCTTTTGCTATGACTTAAATTTTTTTTAAAATTTATTTAAGTATATCACTCATACATGAACATACATAAAAAAATGAATGTATAGCAATAGTTGCGAACTTACAAACAAATATACATAACATCATACAGGGCTCTCATACTTCACCCTACCACCAATACATTGCAATGCTGTGAAACATTTTAAACTAATGATTAAAGAGTATCCTCAAAATATTACCACTAACCAAAGCATTTTCTCCCAACCCACCTGAACATCATTATTATTTTTATATCATTTATACATGATCATACATAAACAGTAAGTGTAGAGTAAAAGTTGAGAACTTAGAAAGCAAATATTCATAATGTCATATAGGGGTCCCACACATCAACTCTCCATCAACACCTTGCATTGTCCTGAGACATTAGTTACAAATTGTGAAAGAATATTGTCAAAATCATACTACTAATTATAGTCCTTATTTTACATTTCATGTATTTTCCCCTGAACCCACCCTTTTATTATTTTTTTAATATATTTTTATGACAGATATTGTAAAATTAAAACAATCATGCACATATGCAGAATTCCCCCCAAACATCCCTATATCAACAAAACATGCCATGGTGGAATATTTGTTACAGATTATGAGAAAATATCATCCAATTATTACCAGGTCCATAGCATATATTTGGCACACATTTTCCATAATCTCCCATTATCAACACAGTACATCTTTGGCATAGATGCAAGAATATTACATTATTACTGTTAACCACAATCCATACATCACTCCAGTTGTATTTTTCCCATGCTTCTCTACATTCCCACCCCCCTACAATACTGATGTACATCTGCTCTAGCTCACAAAGGACAATCTTGCATCTGTACCATCAGCCAAAATTCTCATCCACCTCTGGGGTTACTGTGCTATTCAGTCCCTAGATTATTCTCAAGCTTTCTGTCAATTGGCATTTACATCCCTAGAGTACCATTTTCAGTCACAGCCCCATTTATAAACCAGCTGTTACCCACTATAATGTGTTACCATCAACTCTGTACATTTCCACACTTTTACAGTAAAGCTAATTAAAGCTTCCACATATATTAAATATCAGTAGTCCATCTCAGTTCTTCTCTTATCTCCTCTAAGAATCTACCACCTACCACCAGGTCTTGAAGATATTTTCCTACATTTTCTTCTAGAAGTTTTATGGTTCTCACTTTTATATTTAGGTTTTTTATTCATCTTGAGTTAATTTCTGTATAAGGTGTGAGATAGGGGTCCTCTTTCCTTCTTTTGCTATGAATATCCAGTTTTCTTGGCACCATTTGTTGAATGTACTGTTCTGCCCAAAGTGGTTGGATTTGACAGGCTAGTCAGATATCACTTGACCATAGATGTGAGGGTATGTTTCTGAACCATTGGTCTCTGTGTCTGTCTTTTTGCCACAACAATGCTGTTTTTTACCACCGTAGCTAGGTAATACAACATAAAGTCCAGAAATAAGATTCCTCCCACTTTGCTTTTCATTTTTAAGATGTTTCTGGCTATTCAGGACTCTTTACTCTTCCAAATAAACTTGATAATCATGTTTTCCATTTATTTAAAAAATGCTGGTGGAATTTTTATAGGGATTATATTGAATCTGTATATCAATTTGAGTAGAATAGACATCCTAATGATATTTAGTCTACCAATCTGTGAGCATGGAATGCTCTTCCAATTATTTAGGTCTTTTTTTTTTATTTCTTTAACAATGAGTTGTAATTTTCTGAATACAATTGCTTAACATAATTGGTTAAGTTTATTCCTGAATATTTGGGTTTTATCTGTCATATTTTATTTTCACCACTGCTTTGACACTTTAGTTACTTTTATTGAAATAATCTTCATTTCTAGCCTCTCTTCCAGACCTCTCTTTCCTGTCTTTTCTTTTCAGGCTGTAGCACACCCTTTAGTATTTCCTGCAAAGCAGGTCTCTTGGTTACAAATTCTTTCAGTTTCTGTTTCTCTGTGAATATTCTAAACTCGCCCTAATTTTTGAAAGACAATCTTGCTGGATATAAGATTCTTGGCTGGAAGTTTTTCTTTTGCGGTATCTTAAATATATCATACCATTGTCTTTTTGCCTCCATGGTTTCTGGTGAGAAATCAGCACTTAATCTTATTGGGTATCTCTTATATGTTATGCATTGCTTTTCTCTTGCTGCTCTCAGAATTTCCTCTTTGTTTTTGGCATTTGACATTCTGATTAGTATGTGTCTCAGAGTTGATCTATTCAGATTTTTTCAGGAGGGAGTACATCATGCTTCTTGGACATGGATATCTATATCCTTCAATAGGGTTGGGAAATGTTCTACTATTATTTCTTCAGACATTCCTTCTGCCCATTTTCCCTTCTCTTCTCCTTCTGGGACACCCATGAAACATGTTTGCATGTCTCTTGCTGTTGTTTAGTTCCCTGAGACTTTGTTCAAGTTTTTCCAATCTTTAATTATCTGTTCTTTTGTGTGTTCGCTTTCAGAGGCCATATCTTCAAGCTCACCAATCCTTTCTTCTGCCTCCTCAAATGTGCTATTATATGATCCAGAGTATTTTTAATTTCATTTACTGCACCTTTCATTCCCATAGGATCTGCTAATTTTCTATGTACGCTTTCAAATTCTTCTTTGTGTTCATCCAGTGTCTTCATAATATCCTTAATTTCTCTAGCCATCTCATTGAATTTATTAAGGAGGTTTGTTTGAATATCTATGATTAGTTGTCTCAACTTTTCATATCATCTGATGGCTTGTCTTGCTCCTTTAACTGGGCCATATCTTCCTGTTTCTTGGTGTGGATTGTAATTTTTTGTTTGTGACCTGGTATCTGGCTTACTAGAGCATTTACACTGGGTGCAGTTTTTCCTTTCAGTTTAGGACTTCCTGCCCTTTCTCCCTTGCTGGTTGTGTGGTAGGAGCTAAGGATATAGTTGGTGCTATAAGCTGTGGAGGCTCAAGCTGCCCTCAATGCCCCAAGGACCAGTGAAGCTTCTCCTAACTTTTTCCTTTGCCAGGATGAGGGACAGAGCCACAGATGTGTGGAACAATCCATCTCATGCAGGCCTAGACTGTAATTGCCCAGAAAGACTGATGAAGCATCACGCCTCTTTCTCCCCTGCCTGAAGCAGATATGGAGCTGCAGATGTGGGCAGCAATCTATACAGTTCAGGGCCAAGATGACCACAGTTGCTCCAGTAGATTTCCCATTATTCAGTCTGTGCCAGGGGAATGTACTTGCATTTACCTGGATAAGCTGGTGCAGGGCCCACCAGCTTCCTCCCTGCTAGAGGTTGGGCTGAAGCCTAGGCTAGGGCTGCAGGCCAATCTGGGTAAAAGAAACTGCTCTCTAACATTACTGTGATTTTCAGTCATCCCAGCTTCATCTCATGCTGGGGTTCGAGTCAAATGGTGGCCACTGGCCTCTTTCTGACTTGGACAGGTTCAAACTTTAACTATTCTTAGGGTTATACTTTAGCCAGCCAAATCCACTAATCAGTAACTGAGATTGGTGGCCAACAGTCTCTTCCTCCCCTGTTTTTGGAAATGGAGCTTCTAATTCCTGCCACAGAATAGCTCTTGCGGTGGCTTGTACTGCCAAAGTAGGACGCTCGCTGGCCTCCACAGTGTTTCCTGTAGTTTGCTGGAGAGGCTAGCGCAGTTCCCCCCAGCTTCCTCTCTGTCTGAGGTGGGCCTGGGGCTTAGGCTAGAGCTGTAATCTGATTTAGATGGAAAGAAGATGGTCCCTACCAGCACTGTGATTTTCAGTTAGCCCCGCTTCCCCTCATGTCAGGCACAGAGTTAAGGTGGTGGCTACCAGCCTCTTTCTGACTTGGATAGGTTCAAACTTTAGCTGTTCTTACTTTAGCATGCCGAATTTACTGATTAGTAGCTGAAGTTGGTGCACAATTGTCTCTTTCTCCACCATTTTTGGGAAGTGGAGCTTCCAATTTCAGCCATGGAATAGCTCCCAAGGAGGCTTGTGACTCCATTGGAGGATGGGCACTGGCCTCCGTGGTGTGGAGAGCTCTACTTATAAATCATCTCTGCAGATGGGCAGTCTCCTCCTTCTATTCTTTCAAGGATGTTGCAGGATGCACTTATGGTCTCCTGGAGCCCCCAAACAAGTGTTTTAGATAACTCTGGGTGATTACTAACTGCCCTGTATCAGGAGCTGATTCTAGGACCTCCTAACTCTGCCACCATCTTGCTGGTTGTCTGCTTGCTATGACTTTTTGATTGTCTCACCACAATTATGGATCTCAGCTACCCATCAGGGGATAATAGTGAATTGAGATCCTCTAGTAATTTATAGCCAAACAGAATCCCATAGGGGTTCATATTTACACATAACAACCCAAAGGGAAATTTCTAGCTCCAGAAACCTTACTGGTAGATATAATATATAAAGGATAGATCCTAAATTCTAGTTCCCCCAAATCTTCCAGGAAATAGAAATTACAATCACAGTCCCAAACAATGGTACTGTGTGTGTTACATTTGGTGTGGAAACAAACTTCGCCTAATGGAAATGACACCAGGCAAAAGTGAAAGTTAGATTTAACCATGCATGCCTGTGATAGTTAACCTAATGTCAACTCAGCCAGGTAATGGTGCCCAGTTGTTTGGTTAAGCAAGCACTGGGATAACTGTAATATCATGATATTTCATGGACTTTAATCATCAGTAAGTTGATTACATATATGACTTATTGCATTTACAGTCACCTGAGGAGGTTGCCATCAAGCAATGAGTGATTTATTATCCAATCCGTTGAAGCCCTTAAAAGGAGAAGTGATTTCAGCATTCAGGAGAGAATTCTCATCTCTACTTCAGATAGCTGGTATCTCCTGAGAAATTCAACAAGGACTTTCATCTGAAGCCCTGGCTTGCATCCTGCCCTATGGAATTTGGACTTGTGCATCTCCATAGTCATGTGAGACAACTTTATAAAATCTCATACTATTTACAGATATCTCCTGTCAGTTCTATTTCCCTAGAGAACCCTGACTAATACAGTTTGGTACTGGGAGTGGTTTTCAAGAAACAGACTCTTAAAAATGGGATTTCTGAATTGGTTCTGGAATTTTTGCAATTTGGTCTCTACTCTGATTAGATTCAAGAGTACTAATGTCTCTGTTTCCAGTAATCAGGAGGACACTAATAGTTCATGGCATGAGTTGGCAATAGAGATACACAAAATATCACTACTTCCCTGCTTATAAGAGGCAAGGATCTGGGTGAGAGTGTTTTTGAACACCTTAACAGAGATTTGTTGAGTGAAAAGGCACAATGAAGTTGGCTGGCTGTTCCTAAATACACTGGATACAGTTACAGAAGAAATGAATGAGCCAAAGTCTTCAAATTTGCAACTTAAGTGCCACCTAAATGACGTGAAAGTTTCTATGCATGCTCTGAAAGAAAGTCTTGTTTTGTGCAGCCACAGACTTCAGATCTCTGAAAAACCAGGCTCAGAGTCTCATTGTATGGGTAGCAGATTTACAACAGAAACTAAAATCACAACCTTTCAGGGTGTCTGTTGTTAAAGTAAGGGCATTGATTGGAAAGAAGTGGAATCCTGAGGATTGGGATAGAGACATGTGCTGATGATGAATGCAGTGAAGTCATTGAAACCCTAAATTCTGCTAGACTTTGCCAGATAAACCTGCAATGGTCTACCCCAATGTAAAGGAGGAGACCACCCAATATAAAACATGCACTACTCAACATCTAGCCTGCCCCAAGGAATCCCAATGACCTCCCCAACCTAAGGAGAAAACCAACCCAATGTCCAGCCTGCATCATGCAACCTCCAGCCTGCCCTAAGGAGTCTCAAACTCCTCCCTGCCCAGAGGGTACCACTCAACCTCAAGCCTACACTACCTAACCTCCAGCCTACCACAAGAAGCCTGGACCTCCTCCCTGCCCTGAGGAAACCATCCCCCAGCCTTCACCCTGTCCTGAGGAGTCTGCCATTCAACCCCCACCGGAAGAGATTAATCCTGTCTCATCAGATGAAACTTCAAGGTAATGCCTTCAGGTAATTGTCTTGAAAGACACTTCTTTTTTTTTTTTTTTTTTTAAAGATTTATTTATTTTATTACATATCTCCCCTTCCCCCCGCTGCGGCGACGCGCCGTGAATGGTCACTGCGCAGGCACGGCTTTCCTCGCTTTGAGGGCGGCTTCTGCTTCCATTCACGGGCCGGCTTTCAGTTCGCGGGTGGCTGGCTGCGCTCCATTTGTGGGCAACCTGCCCTGCCCGTGGTGGCTTTTTGCCCTGCCCACGGCGGCTCTGGCCAGCCCATGGCGGCTTGCCATTCTCAAGGCGGTCTGCCTGCTAGGAGAGGTCCCCGGGAATCGAACCCGGGGCCTCCCATGTGGTATGCCGACGCCCTATCCACTGGGCTATCCAGCCGGCCCCTTGAAAGACACTTCTAATGCTCCTCCTTACCCACCCCCAACAGCCTCTTCTCTTTCAGAACTATAACTAAAGTCACAAAAAAAAAAGCCCCAAAGGTGAGGAATAAACTATGACCTATGAAGAAGTATGCCATACTCTAAAAGAACTTCATGTGTTTTCTCATTTATATAGAAAGAAATCAGGGTAATATGTGTAGGAATCAATATTAAGGGTATGGGATAATGGAGGAAGGAATATAAAGTTAGATCAGGCTGAATTTATTGGTATGTGCCCACTAAGCAGAGATTATGGCTTCAATGTTGTAGCTCGAGGAGTTAGAAAGGGCTCTAACAGTTTGTTCAGGTGGCTGGCTAATGTATAGGCCAAAAGACTCTAGACTGATTTTAAAGCATTTGTGTGAGAGAGGATGGGAGATAAATTCAACAAAAATACAGGGGTCTTCCATATTGATAAAATTTCTAGGTGTCCAGTGGTGTGGAGCATGTCAAGATATCCCTTGTAAAGTGAAGGATAAGCTGTTCCATTGTGCCAAAAAAGAGACACAATGCTTAGTTGGTATCTTTAGATTTTGGAGACAAAATATTCCTCATTTGGGTGAACTACTCTGGCTCATTTACAGAGTTACCAGAAAAGTTGCTAGTTTTGTGTAGAGATGAGAAAAAGAGGAGGCTCTGCAACAGGTCCAGGCTGCTGTGCAAGCTACACTGACTCGTGAGCCATATGACCCAGCAGATCCAATGGTGCTGGACATGTCAATGGCAAAAAGAGATGCTATTTGGAGTCTTTGGAAGGCCCCTATGGGACAATCACAACGCAGACCCTTAGAATTTTGCAGCAAACCCTGCCATCCTCTGCAGAGAGCTACTATCCTTTTAAGAAACAGTTTTTGGCCTGCTACTAGGCCTTAGTAGAGACTGAAATCTTAAACACGGGCTCCCAAGTTACCATAAGACCTGAGTTTCCTATCTTGAGCTGGCTATTGTCTGACTCATCAAATCATAAAGTTGGGCATGCACAGCAGCACTCCATCATAAAGTCATAAAGTGAAAGTGCTATGTATGAGATAGGGCTCCAGTGGGTCCTGAAGGCCTAAGTAAGTTACATGAGGAAGTGGCCCAAATACCCATGGTCACCACTCCTGCCACATTACTCTCTTTCCCAGCCCACAGTTACGCCATCTTGAGGAGTTCCTTACAATCAGCTGCTCGAAGAAGAGAAAACTTGGACCTGTTTTATAGATGGTTCTGCATGATAGGCAGGTACCACTTGAAAGTGGACAGCTGCAGCACTGCAGCACCTTTCTGGGAGATCCGTGATATACAGTGGTGAAGGGAAATCCTCTCAGTGGGTAGAACTTTGAGCAGTGCACCTGGTTGTTCATTTTGCTTGAAAGGAGAAATGGCTGGAGTTGTGTTTATACACTGTTTTGTGGACTGTTGCCAATGGCTTGGATGGATGGTCAGGGGCTTGGAAGGTACATGATTGGAAATATTGGTGACAAAGAGTTCTGGGGCAGAGGTAAGTGGATAGACTTCTCTCATTGGACAAAAACCATGAAAATATTTGTATCCCATGTGAATGCTTATCAGAGGATGACTTCACAGAGGAAGATTTTAATAATCAAGTGAATAAAATGACCCATTCTGTGGACAGCACTCAACCTCTTTCCCTAACCACTCCTGTCATTGCCCAATGGATTCATGAACAAAGTGGTCATGATGGTAAGTGTGGAGGTTATGCGTGGGCTCAGCAACATGGACTTCACCTCACCAAAGCCAACTTGGCTACAGCCACTGCTGAGTACCCAATCTGCCAGAAGCAGAGACCTACATTCAGTCCCTGATATGGCATCATTCCCAGAGGTGATCAGCCTGTTACCTGATGGCTGGTTGATTACATTGGGCCACTACCATCATAGAAGGGGCAGCAATTTGTTCTAACTGGAATAGACATATACTCCATATAAGGGTTTGCTTTCTCTGCATGCAATGCTTTTCCAAAACTACCATCCATGGGCTTACCAAATGTCTTATCTACTGCCATGGTATTCCACACTGCATTGCTTCTGATCAAGGAACCCAATTCACAGCAAACAATGTGCGGGAATGGGTACATGCTCATGGAATTCACTGGTCTTACCAGGTTCCCCATCATGCTGAGGCAGCTGAATTGATAGAACAGTGGAATGGTCTTTTGAAGACTCAATCACAGTACCAACTAGGTGGCAATACCTTACAGGGCTGAGGCAATGTACTCCAGGAGGCTTTGTATGCACTAAATCAGCATCCACTCTATAGTGTTATTTCTCCCATAGCCAGGATTCACAGGTCCAGGAATCAAGGCATAGAAATAGGAGTGGCACCACTCACTATTACCCCTAGTGATCCACTAGGAAAATGTCTGTTTCCTGTAACCCTGCAGCCTTAAGTTCTGCTGGTATATAGGTCTTAATTCCCAAAGGAGGGAACACAACAATGATTCCAATGAACTGGAAGTTAAGACTGCCACCTGGTCACTTTGGGCATCTCGTGCCTCTGAATCAATAGGCAAAGAAGGGACTTACTGTACTGGCTGGGGTGATTGATCCTAACTATCAAGAGGAAGTAAGACTGCACTTACACAATGGAGGTAAAGAAGAGTTTGCCTGGAATACAGGAGATCCCCTACTACCATACCCTGCAATTAAAGTCAATGGCAAATTGCAACAACCCAAACCAGGCAGGACTAAGAATGGCCCAGAATCTTCAGGAATGGACGTTTGGGTCACCCCACCAGTCAAAGAACCATAGCCAGCAGAGGGGCTTGCTGAGAGTAAAGGGAACATGGAATGGGTAGTGGAAGAAGGTAGTGATAAATACGAATTTTGACCACATGACCACTCACAGAAATGAGTGCTGTAATGGTCACGAATATTTCTGCCTTGTTTAGTTATTAGTATGATTGTATATGTACACAAAGTGAATATCTTTGTTTTCTTCTCTATCCTTTCCCCTTATCACATAACATAAGTTATATTAGTTTCATGCCCTAGTATTTAAGGATGTAAAGTTTAAGTGTGAGTATTACCCAATGACTTGTATCTTATTCTGGAGGGATTTAGTGTGTTTCCAGTTGTATGGATAGCTGAGCATTGGTAGGCAGAAATATACATACATGTTATGGTTTTTATTTAGAGACTAAGTATGATTTAAGGTGATGTGTATGGCTACCAAGTTTACAAGTGGTGGACTGTGATGGTTAAGCTAATATGTCAAGTTGGCTAGGTAATGGTGCACTGTTGTTTGTTCAAGCAGGCACTGGGCTAATTGCAATACAATGGCACAACGTGGATTTCAATGATCGGTGAGTTGTTTGCATATATAGCTGGTTACATCTGCAATCAACTGAGGAAATTGCCACCAGCAATGAGTGATGTATCATACAATCAATTGAAGGTCTTAAAAGTAGAAGTAATTTCAGCATTCAAGGAGAGAATCCCCATCTCTACTTCAGATAGTCAGCATCTCCTGAGAAATTCAACAAGATCTTTCATCTAATCCCTGGCTTGCAGCCTGCCATAAGGAATTTGGACTTGTGCATCCCCACAGACACATGAGACAATTTTATAAAATCTCACATTATTTAGAGATATCTCCTGTTGGTTCTGTTTTCCTAGAGAACCCTGACTAATACAATGCCCAACCTGCACCCTCTCAATATTCATGTTCTGCACTGGCTGAGAGCTACAGTGGCATACCTCTTGCTCAATGGTGGTGCATTTACCTCAAACTGCCAGAGGCATATTGCCAAACCTGATAAAACGCAAATGCTCACCCTGACTATGGTTTGTATTGTTCTTCTGCTGTCTAAACCATGGGCCTAACCATAAAAGAAGAAGTCTGCAGCAACCAAACACAGGGAACACAGGCACCCCCAACACTGTCCTCAAAATTGGACCAACCAGATATGCTGGAAAATCTGTAATACATTATCTCAGACCAGCATGCCACTGGGCATGGATAAATCACCACTCTTAGAGGGCCTTATATAAAATGGATAAAATGGCATCAATGTCTAAACACAGCCCAGAGACTCACAAATATCCAAATATTGTTCAGTAAAGTCTTCATAAACTGACTACACACCTATCCATAACTCAAGCTTCCATTGTTACAAACCCTATGCTTTAATGCACCACCTCTGGTTCTGGCAGAAGCAATGTTGGATTGCTCTTCTTTAATACAACTTACAAATGCACTGAGGCTATGTACCCTTTCTGGATGGAATGGTCTCAAATTACCTACTGTAATGGTTTGACAGTTTTATGTAATTATGAATTCCAAAAATATAAATTGAAACTTGATTGTAAACTAATCTCTTAATCTGGGAGTGATTGGGGCATTAACTGCCATGTCAATGGGACGTTGAGCCCCACCACTCGGTGGGTGTGGTCTCAAGTATAAAAGGCTAGACAAAAGACAGATTTGAGAAGCAGATTTTTGTGTTTTTTTCCAGCCTCTGTCTGCCAAGTATATATATATATATTTTATATATCTATATACATTTTTAGGATACATTGATTACATGAATGTTACACAGAGATTCCAGGAGTACCCATATGCCACCCCCCCACCCCTTCCACAACCCCCCACATGCACATCCCTAAGTGTGGCATAATGCCTCTGATAGTTACACACATTTTGGGGCTTTGCCATCAGACATAGATCACAGTTCAGGCCATAGACAACCCTCTCATCTTTACAGTTCCTGAATGATACATGATCATACAAAATGGCCTACATCCTCCATTGCAGCATCATCCATGGCAATTCCCAGGTTACCCCCCCCAAAAAAAAAAAAGAAAAAAAAAGAAAAACCCTCATTACAATTGCTCTTCCCTCATCCTGCTCCCAAAGTGTCCAATGACCTTGGCTCCACATAATTTTGCACTTTCTTGTAT
>PVKH010000828.1:0-34036 GCA_004027955.1 Chaetophractus vellerosus | reverse complement strand
ATGGCTGGGCTAATCTCCTCAGGCTTGAGATGCTCCATGGGCCCAGCCCCTCAGTGGCCTCTTTCTGTGCCTCTGTGCTCTGCTGGTTCCAGACTCCAGGACCTCTCTCAGCCCCTCAGGGCCTCTCTGTTTTTACTGCAGCCCTCTCTCTCACATGGCAGGATCGATATAATACAGTGGCTACATTTCTCTCTGTGTCTCTGTTTATATCAGAAGCAGCAAGGGTGTGGAGACCCAAGCTGGCTCACACCTCACTGACTTAGTTCAATCAAAAGAGTCTCACATCCACAGGAATGGATTAAAGAAATATAATCTTTTTCTACTGGGGATTCATTAAAGAACTTCAAACTGCCACAATGATCTTTAACCTAAAGTCATTTTTACTTTATGATTCTAAAATGTAAATAAATTTTAAAAACTCTTATTAATATTTAATATACAGATTAAAGCAGGGACCTTCATTTGTTCTGAATGTCAGACTGTGATATATTACATATGGTATAAGAATCTTCTGGAGGGAAATAGCTAGTTGCAGGTTTTAGAGCATCAGAGAATAGGGCCTACCTTCCTTCATTTGTTCAAAGAAATGATATATTTCTGTTTACTCATGTTCTACATCAGTGATAGTTTATAATAGTTTAGAGGACAAAAATGTTGCTATATTGTAATTTCTCTTGAGATTGAGAATGATCATGACATTTAAATAATTTTTACCACTCCAAAATTCTATAATTTCTTCTTTTTTTAAAAAAAAGATTTATTTATTTTTATTACATATCTCCCCTCCCCCCCGCTGCGGCTACCCGCCGAGACTGGTCACTGCGCAGGTGCGGCTTTCCCCGCTTGTAGGCAGCTTCTGCTTCCATTCACGGCCGGCTTTCAGTTTGCGGGTGGCTGGCTGCGCTCCATTCGCGGGCGACCTGCCCTGTCCGTGGCAGCTTTTTGCCCTGCCCACGGCGGCTCTGGCCCACCCATGGTGGCTTGCCCTTCTCAAGGCGGTCTGCCCACTAGGAGAGGTCCCCGGGAACCGAACCTGGGGCCTCCCATGTGGTATGCCGGTGCCCTATCCACTGGGCTATCGAGCCGGACCCTAATTTCTTCTTTTAAGTTTTCAAAGACTGATGAGATATTACATGTTTCCTTTCTAAAAAGCCTAGTGTACTAAATGTGTCAATCTTCTCTCTGATGCCAAGGGTCCCTCATTAATATTTTTCTCAATATTAATTAGAAATGCTTTTGGCTCTGCCAGAGAAACCAGACTCAATGTAAATAAAATAGGGTTGATTGGAAGAATGCTTCTGCTTGTAATGGTTTAACTCTCAATGAGATGTATGTGACAAAGACACTTTTACTCTTTCTGCTTCTGTTATTAATGTGGGAACTTTTGTCCTCATCTTCTTTCTGTAGCATCACGACAAGATATTTGCTATGCTTTTAGTCATTCACATTTGGTTATGGGCCTAAAGCATAAACAAAAAGCAATAATTCCTTTCATTGTTTTATCTATCTATTATCATTTTTTAAAAAGATTTATTAATTTTATTACATATCTCCCCTTCCCCCCGCTGCGGCGACGCGCCGAGAGTGGTCACTGCGCAGGCGCGGCTTTCCCCGCTTGTGGGCGGTCTCTGCGTCCCTTCACGGCCGGCTTTCAGTTTGCGGGTGGCTGGCTGCGCTCCATTCGCGGGCGACCTGCCCTGTCCATGGCAGCTTCTTGCCCTGCCCACGGCGGCTCTGGCCCGCCCATGGCGGCTTGCCATTCTCAAGGCGGTCTGCCCGCTAGGAGAGGTCCCCGGGAATCGAACCCAGGGCCTCCCATGTGGTATGCCGGCGCCCTATCCACTGGGCTATCGAGCCGGCCCCTATCTATTATCATTTTTGAAGCAGAGAGAAGGAAGTGAAAAAAAACTTATTTTATATCTCACTAGCTAGAATTGACAATATATCTAATTTACAACCAATAAAAAAAAAACAACATAAGTGAGATTGCCAGAACATTTCTAGAACAAGCATGGCTTAACCCTGGACTAGGTGTCTACCCTTCCTGAAATCAAGGAATGCCCAACGACTCTCAAAACAAATTGGGACACTATAAAGAGAAAAAGTGATGATTAACTGCTGGGGATATAAAAAACCAATGTATATTGTAGTTTTGAAAGAAAGTACATCTTAATCTGCTTATTCAGACAAATACAATGACTTAACAGTTATGCAAAATGTATTGAAAATGTATTTTTTAAGTAATTCTTTCATTATGGGATTTTGTTGACAACAATTAGGTATGCCCTTCATATCTAAATACTTATAAAAAACAAGAAAACTTTCAAAATACAAAATATGCCAATTAAAAATATACCTGATTAATATCAAGAATTATGGAAAATATGCAATCAACTAGAAAAAATAAATTAATAATAGAGGACTGGATACAAAAAAGAATCATGATTTAATAAACACAGCCAAACAATTTACTTTTATTTGTATTTATATATCTTTATGAATTATGTTTTCCATATCTGACATTCATTACACCAAATATTGAAAGAAATTGATCTTAGATTTAGACTTTTGAGTTCTTTTGTCATAAAACATTAAAATAAGATTTTAAATAACAAAGAAGTATTCAATCAAAATGATACTCTAACATGTGTTATAAATACTAAAATAGACTTATAAACTATCTATATTTTGATAATAATATTGTTTGAGTAAGAAATATTTTTATTTCATTATCAAATTATATTAAAACTGTTACAAAATAGCATTTGCTTTATTGTAGGAAAAGCACATTACTTGTCAGATGTTATTAATTTTAGGTTTGTTTAAAAAAAGTATCTGAAACTTAAGCTGAAAAACTTAATGAAATATTTAATGAGTAATTTTGGAAGAACAGGAGATGAGTGATACAAGTGCTTGGTAAAGACAAAACTTTATCCAGCCTTACATTCTATTAGCTACATGAGTATAACCCTCTTCTCTTTAAATTATAGGAAGGATTTACAAAAAAAAAATACAAAGAGATGTTTTCCCAAATATAAAGTGTAATAACTTAGAAATAGTTGCTTGGTCTGTTGACTTGTACCCTGAGTCTAAAAAGTATCTTAAAATAAATTATATTTATTAAGATAAATATTTCAGGCAGTTATGTTTCCTAAAATTATAACTTCTAATGATGATAGGAATTATTTTCACTAACCAACAATGAGCTCGTATACTTATTGTTCATGAATTCAATTAATATTTAAAAACTGTTTAAGATCTAGTAGATTAACTTTAAAATAAAATGTAGTGGAGCAGATGTGACTCAAACAATTGTGTGCTTGCTTCACACATGGGAGGTCCTGGATTTGATTCCTGGTGCCTCCTTTAAACAAAAATACAAACAGCAAGCAAACAAAAAAAAAAATCAACTCAGGGGAGCCGATGTGGCATTGTAGTTGAGTGTAGGCTTCCCACATACGAGGTCCCGGGTTCAATCCCTGACAATGGTTATCTCAAAAAATAAATAAAATAAATAAAAGTAAAAATAAAATGTAGAATCTCAATTTGCTTCACAACTATGTGTTTTTCTTCTTTGAATATTTTAATAAACTGACACAAAAATATGCCAGTGTTTTATTTAAAGATTACATCTATATTTGGGAAATTGATAAAAATATTGTATGATGGAGGTACAATCTAAAGTCTAACCTTAAACGACAAATTGTGTGATAATATGCACATTAAACACTGGATTTGTTGACTTTTCAATGTTCTTCTCAAATTACTAATTGGAGAAAAATGAATTAATTAACTGTGATTTAATACTCTGGAGAGAAAATATGTAGGTCATATTAACCTAAACTCCCTATAAACATGCTGCTAACTAAACTTTGGAAAGAAAATATTGATAATTTTCTAAGACAAGAATTCTCAAATTATTGTGTGTGCACCTCTTAGGCTTCTTGGAACCAATTAAGAAGCCTATGATATCAAAACAATTTTCATACAAACACATTATTTTTATGTTTCATTGGGTGACATTTGCACTTAAGGTTAAAAAATAATACTAGATAAAATGACTTGCACCTTAGCACAAATAAAGGCAATGACATAAAACTTTATTAGTAACCATTTCATTCTGCACTGCTATGAACTGACAGGATAAAATAAAATGAATTTCATTTAAGAATGTCTTTTCTGAAGTGTTTTTCATTTTTTTAATTAAATGTAGACACAAGTATGAATCATTTAAAAATTCTACATGATAAAACAATGCTATGCATAAAACCCTCCTGCTATAGATTGAAGTACTGTGGTTGCTTTAAGGAAAAGCACTTGTTTGTATGTTTGAGTTACAAGCTGTACTAGCCACTCTCTCGTGGAAATAATTTTTACTTAAAAAATGACTGTCAACGAATTATGGTTATTCAGACTGGGATATTTGGGAAGTAATTTCTCAAAAATGAATAGAGTGAACCTCCTTAATCAAGGAAAATGAGTGATGTTATTTGTTAAAAATGATAAAATCCAAATTTTCAAACAAAAATTTAAATTTTGGAGAATGTATATCCACCATTAAAGGCTTAAGAGCTTCTTTGTACTTAAAGACATTCTACGAGATCAACAGTCAAATAAACCAAAGAAGGTTTTTTTGATATTATAAATAAATGTATCAATATTTGGATGATCTATAAAACTCACTGTACCAATATTTTTTAAATGAACCATGTATGATGTTACCAAATTGAATTGGTAAATGATCTACTCAAAATGTTGATTATACCAAGGGATTTTAATATAACAGACTACAAAATATTCATGATATGTTTCACATTCCACAGAGAAAGTATCTATTAGGAAACCACCACATCTAAGGTTTTGTATAGAATGAAAGAATACCCACAATTATCTGAAAAGACTCTGTTTTCAAACTACACATTTGTGGGATGGCATATTTTCTAGATACTTCAAGTAAAGCAACATATAACAATAAATTGAATGCAGAAACATATGTGGAAATCAAGCTGTCTTTTTTTAAAAGCAGTCTTTAAAGATAGTTGAAAAAAATGTAATAATTTGCCAATTTTCTCACTAAATAATTTTATTGTATAGTTATTTTTTATTAAAATCAATAATTTCCTCAGTTGTCTCAGGTTGTTGCCTGTCTGCAAAGACAAATGCCACATAATGGGTTGGCTTAACCAAAGGAATTCATTGGCTCATGGTTTCAGGGGCTGAAAGACTTGCTTCCTTCAGAAGTTGGTAGCCAACAGCCCTTGGGTTCCTTGGCTTTCCCACCAACACAAGGTGCTGTTCTCTCTTTTCTCTTCCATTTATGATTGATTTCTAGCTTCTGGATTCTCCCAATGGCTTTTGCTCAGTATTTCTGAATTTCTTCTGCTTATAAAGTACTCCAGTTATCTAGATTAAGAACCAACTTCATTCACTTGATTTGCATCTTAACTAAAAATAACATCTTCAAGATAACCTATTTACAATGGTTTCATATCCATAGTAATGCATATTAAAAACATGTCTCACCCAGGACAACCAAAAAGGTGATGATTATGGGCAACACCCATGCCAAGGAACAGAGAGTCTGCAACTGCAAGCAAGATAGTTCCATCCATCTGCTCCATGGGATTTAAGTCTCCTCTAAATTAGAGACAGAGTGGGCATGACCATCCCCAAATCCTCAAGATTGGGGAATGAACAATGGACTAAAGTAGACTTATTATTACTCTACTATAGACTTATTGTTATTCTAGCTATGGAAGAACTCTTATCATTGGTATGGAGGAAGTGGCTACTTGAAGTTCTGAGGGGACAGAGAGGGAAAAACAGGTATAATATGGGGGCATTTTCAGGACATTGGAATTCTCCTGCATGAAGTTGCAATGACAGATACAGATCATTATATATTTTGTCATAACTTACAAAATTGCATGGGACAGAGTATAAACTATAATGTAAACTATAATCCATGGTTAGTGGCAATGTTTCAATTTATGTTCATCAATTGTAGCAAATAAATGTCACTAATGAAGAATGTTTTTAATGTGGGGAAGTGTGGGAGGGGGAGAGAGTGGGGAATATAGGAAAATATAGGAATCCTATATATTTCTTTTTTTTAAAGATTTATTTATTTTATTACATATCTCCCCTACCCCCCTGCTGTGGCAATGCGCCGAGACTGGTCACTGCACAGGCGTGGCTTTCCCTGCTTGTGGTGGCTTCTGCTTCTATTCACGGCTGGCTTTCAGTTTGCGGGTGGCTGGCTGCGCTCCATTTGCGGGCGACCTGCCCTGCCCGTGGCGGCTTTTGCCCTGTCCGTGGCAGTTTTTTGCCCTGCCCACGGCGGCTCTGGCCCGCCCATGGCAGCTTGCCATTCTCAAGGTGGTCTGCCCGCTAGGAGAGGTCCCCGGGAACCGAACCCGGGGCCTCCCACGTGGTATGCCGGTGCCCTATCCACTGGGCTATCAAGCCAGACCCCCTATATATTTCTTGTGCAGCATTTATGTAATCTAATGTTTCTTTAAAAACATAAATTAAAAAAGAAAACATGTCTAATATGGGAAACATTCTTCGATCTACCACACCCACTGTTATTTCTAGTATGTTGAAAGTTGACACATATAACCCACATGATAATATCTCTTTGGAATACTCAATAAGTTTTAAGTGTGTAAAGTGCCATGAGTCCAAAAATTTTAGAGTTCTGTTTTAAATGGGAAGGAGGAAGTTTAGAATTACACCACATTTTTCATCTCTGTGGAAAGAGTAATAAAAAGATAAATGGAAAGAAAGATGATAATCTAGGCTAGGAAAGATTCAAATTAGGCAAAATCACAATAATTTTAGTAAAAAGTGAGCATGCTAAGGATAGAGAAAGTTGCTTTTAGATGCAAGTTTTAGTCTATTAAGGGAAGGAAAAATTTGCTAGAATGAATTCAGGCCTACATGAGGAGATATATACAGAATTTATTTTTATTATTTTGCTGTATGGCATGCCACATATATACTTCCTCAGTGCCCCATAATCTTTTCAATGAAATATCTACTTGTAAATTAATATGTTGCTATTTTAAATCTATTTTTGGAATGCATTGAAATGCTAAGTTTAATTTCTAACAAATTACAGAGTGAAGATCAAGAAGTATCACTAAGATCCAGATTCCCTGCATTATACATGATAGCGGGCCATGAGTAGATAAAATTGGCAAAAATGGATAGCTATGTTAAGGAGGAGAGTAAAATGACGGAGGGCAGAGATTTTGGGAAATACTATGAATATGAAATTATTTTCTATTGCTGAATAAAAAATTCATACCAATTTAACTACTTAAAACAGCACATTTATTATCTCAAGTTTCCATGTATCAGGAATCTCATATCTATATGAGGTTCTGGGGCCTCTTCTGTGCTCATTTGGTGGCAGAATTTATTTCCTTTTTGTTGTATGACAGAGGTTATCACTTTCTTACAAGCTATCTTGGAGTGTCATTCTCAGCTCCTTGAGACATCTCACCATTCCCTCACACAAGAGTCTCTCCATACAATATGGAAGTTTGCTTCTTCAAGGCCAGCAGGAGGATTTCTTTTGCTTCAAATTTCTCTGCCATCTTTTATGTGTTCACCCAGGAAAATGTCCATTTTGATTAACTCAAAGTCAAAACGGTAATTAGTTCTGAAAAATCTCTCTGCCATAAAAAGTAACAAAATCATGAGATGTATATAGCCCTTAGAATTCTGGGCTACTCTAAAAATTAAATGTATAGCTAATAAAAATCAATTTACCTTTTAGAATTAGATAGCAGTAGAATAAAAACAGTTAAAGACAGAGTACTCTAGCAATACCTTGAAGATATATTTGGAAGAGCAGTGTATCTGAGACATTCAGTTCAGATAGATTTATTAACTATTAAGGTATTACATAGAAAAGTCTTAGAGTGAATGAAATAATGAAGACCTGAATTAAGAATGCCTACTTCAGAAATGATGTAAGATGGTTTAAAGAATTTCAACCTATAGATTATTCACTGCATTAGAATAAAAGGAAATAAAATAAGGTAAACTAAATATTCAAGGCTGAATATTTTAAAAAAGAGAGAGAGAGGAAGAAAGCTACTCCAAAAATAATTCTTGGTATGAAAGCTGAATTCATAAGAGAATTGGTGTATTGTTTTATATGGCTGGTGTAACAAATTACCACAAATTTATGGCATAAAACAACATTAATATTTTATATTCCTGGAAGTCAGAAAACCAAAATTGGTCTCACTGGTCTAAAATCAAGGCATATTAGTAAACATTAGACCAAAGCAAGCAGAAGAAAAGGAATAATAAAATCAAGGCATAAGCATGGTTGTGTGCTTTCTGGAAGCTATAGAGGAGAATACACCCCCTTGCCTTTTCTAACTTTTAGAGGTTTCCCACATTCTTTGGCTTATGGTTCTGTTCTTCCATCTTCAAATCAGCAACTATAGTTTGAGTTCTTACCATATCCCATCACTCTGACCTCCTTTTCTGACTCCCTCTTCCACTTTAAAGGGTATTTGAGATGGCATTGAGGATAATCCAGGCTAATATTCTTATTTGAGGGTCAGTTGATTATCAATCTTACTTTCATCTACTACCTAAATCCCCCTTTGCCTAGTAATATCATGTATTCACTGCTACTAGGGATTATGTCATGGACATCTTTTTGGGCCCATTATTCTACCTACCCTAAATGGACAGAAGAGGAGTCATACAAATTATGAATGTATTGGTTTATTTCCATTATAGTTCATTTATTAATGTACACTTTTTCTATTTATCCTTATGTCACCAGGATTTTCATTGTTGTTCATTTTCACTTTATATTAGTCTACCTCACCTGTTTTTTTCTATTTTAATACACATTTTTTTTCTGAGACAAAACCTTATAATACATTACCTAAGTATTAAAAACAAATTAAGAATAACAACTTCAAGCTATAATTACTGAGTACTTCATAAGAGAAACTACTTCAACTCTAGTATTCAATGCCCTTCACCATTTGATCTATTTTATCCCTTCAGTTACTTTCACCAAATCCATACATTAATCAGAGAACTTCTTGAAAAATTCTACTTCTGGTTCAGAGCCTTCTCATTGATTTTTTTCAAATTGTGGTTTTAAAAGTATAAGTTTATATTTTGTTAGCATAGGAATTTTTGGTACATTATTGTTAGTGAAGCACTCAACAATTATGCTTACATATGCTTTGAGCAACACAGATGTCAGCAGGTGAATTTTTAAATGTTTTTAGCATGTGAAGAAGTCCAGGAACAAAATGAATGCCTCATTAAAATGTATTGTTTCTACCAAGCTCAAAATGGGAACCCAATCAACTCTAATTATGGCTATGGTAGATGAGCAATAATATTTTACTAAATAACATCTAAATCTCCAACTTTATTTTAGTAATTTTGATAGGAAATGAGAAAAAAATGAATATCTACTCCTGAAAAATCAAATAAAAAATTTCATATGCAAATGTATTGCATTCACTTTAAGAGAAAAAAAAACAACCTTTGCTTGCTATCAAAATAATTTTACTCTATCATTGTTCATATTGTTATTGAACTAAAGAAAATATTTTATAGTAGATTTCATAATACTCATTTTTGCTTATCATGCCCTTTGTTGTCAAGCACTGGGAAAATATAATGCTTAATGCAGTAATATAGAAGAGACTCTTACAGGATTATTTTTAGGGGTCCAGAAGAGATGAACAACCAAGAATCATAAGGGTCATTGTGGTGGTTTGAAAACATATGTACCCCAGAAAAACATGTTCCTAAATCTAATCCATTCCTGTGGGTGTGAAACCATTGTAGGTAGGACCTTTTGAAAGGTTATTTCAGCTAGGGTGTGGTCAACCTCAATCAGGATGGGTCTTAATCCTATTACTAGAGTCCTTTATAAATGGAATGATTTTTGAGACAGAAAGAAAGACAGAGATAGGGGCAGGGAGAGAGAGAGAGAGAGAGAGGGCCACAGGAAGCAAGAAGCTGAAACAGACCCTGGTAGAGAAGGAAGAGGCCAGGAGAGGCTGCCATGTGCCTTGCTATGTGACAGAGGAACCAAGGATCGGTGGCAGCCAATTCCAGAATGCTACACTCTTTGGAGAGAAATATCACCTTTCTGATCCTTGTTTGGATAATTTCCCAATCTCAAAACCATTTGTAATAAATTCCTACTGTGCAAGTCAAACTATTCATGATATTTGATTGAGCATCTTAGGGAACTAAAATAGACATGAATTAAGGCAGGGTGGATAATTCTTAATCTTATAATCTACTTTTCCTTCCATTTCTTCTCTTCTCCACCTCCTTCCTCTTGGTTCTTCTCTCCTTTTCCATGTTCCCTTATGTCATTTCTCTTCTTCCTCCTTCACACTCTGCTTCTGTCCATACAAACCTTATTAAATCACATTCAGAATTGCCATAGTTCAATTTTTACATGGTCATGGTAGCTCCAGAACTGCAGTATAATGCTTCATTGTGAACTCATTCATTCATTCAAAAAATACTTTTGAGCACTTATATATGCTAGTTAATCTTCTAGACTTTTAAAATACATCAGTGACATAAACATAAGTCTCTTTTCTCACAGAGCTTCTACTCCAAGGGAGAGATAGTGAGCAATAAGTGATGAATAGTATGTTATATACTATGTTGGGAAGCAATAAGCACAATGAAAAAGCTGGAGAAGGCTGGGTGGTCAGAAATAGATTTTTGTTATATTGAAAAAGAAAAACAAAATTGGAGAAATCACACTACCTGACTATAAAGCATACTACCAAGCTACAGTGGACAAAACTGCATGATATTGACACAAGGATAGAAATCCTGACCAATTGAACTGAATTGAGAGTTCTAATATAGATCCATGCTTATCCAGTGAACGGATACTGAACAAGGCCACCAAGCCCACTCAACTGGGACAGAATGGCCTCTTCTACAAATGGTATTGAGAGAACTGGATATCTACTTCCAAAAGAAAAAAAGAGGATCACTATCTCATGCCCTACACAAAAGTTAACTCAAGTTGGATCAAGACCTAAATATAAGTGCCAATGCCATAAAGCTCCTAGAAGATAATGTAAGGACGCATCTATGAGGTCTTGTAGTAGGAAATGTTTCATAAAATTTACACCCAAAGCATGGGAAATGAAAGAAAAAATAGATAAGTGGAACTTCTTCAAAATTAAAAACTTTTGCTCTTCAAAGGAGTTTGTCAAGAAAGTGAAAAGGCAGCCTAGTCAATGGAAGAAAATATTTGGAAACCACCTATCTGATAAGGGCCTAATATCCAGCATATATAAATAAATAAATCTTCCATCTTGAAAATAAAATGACATACAACACATTTTAAAAATGGGCAAGAGATTTGAAGACACTTTTCTAAAGAGGAAATACAAATGGCTAAAAAGCACCTGAAAAGATGCTCAACATTACTAGCTGTTAGGGATATACAAATCAAAACTAAAATAAGATATCAAATTACAATTATTAGATAGGCTGCTATTAAAAAATATCAAGATACTACAAGTATTGGAGAGGATGTGTAGGAACAGGAACACTCATCCACTTCTAGTAGGAATGTAGAATGGTGTAGCCACTGTGGAGGATAGTTTGGTAGTAGCTCAGGAAGCTAAGTACAGAATTGCCATATGATCTGGCAATCCCACTACTAGGAATATACCCAGAAGAATTGAAAACAGGGATTAAAATTGATATAAGCACACCAATATTCATTGTGCTATTATCCACAATTGCCAAAAGTTGGAAGCAATCCAACTGTCCATCAGTGGATGAATGGAAAAACAAAATGTGTTATATACATATGAAGGAATATTACTCCATTCTAAGAAGGAATGAAGTGTTGACACACATGATAAATGGATAAATCTTGAAGACCTTATGTTGAGTGAAATAAGCCAGTCACTACAGGATCAATATTGTATGACCTCACTGTCATGTCCTAAGTATATTGAACAGACTCACAGAAACACAGTCTGGAAGATAGGGAGTAGAGTGTGGTGATCTGATGCCCAATCTAGGCAGAACCTATAATAGGTGGAAGGGGGTAGTTTGGCAGTGGGTGCGGGTGATGGTGCTTCAGGGATGTGAGTGGCATTAACAGTGCTGGAATGTGAGGGTGAGTAGGGTGGGTTGGACTATCAATGGAACTGCGGGGAGGGCTAGAGGAAGGAACAAGTGAACTCTGGGGAATTGTAGGTCTGGAGTTGAAACTAAAATTGAGGGAATATTCTTTTGGCAAATATGGTAGGGGAGGGTCACAGGTGCAGGGTGTTGATGGTAGGGGATATGTGGAAAAGTTACATCTGGGACATGCTTCTGTGGAATTTGAGTGTAAATTGACCGTGGTTAGTAGTAATGCTTCAATATTTGCTCATAACTTTTAATAAATGTACCATACTCATGTAAGATATTATTAATAGGAAAAAAAGTGAGGGGGGAGTGGGTGCAGTATATGGGAATCCCCTATATTTTCTATGTGACTTTTCTGTAACCTAAAGTTTCTTTGAAAATAAAATTAAAAAAAAGACACTGAGGGAACATACAAAGGAAATTGTAAACATATGTAAATGAAAATAGATCTTATAGTGATAAAAGGCACAATGCAAGGAATTTTTAGCTTTGTTTTTGGGGAGGTTTTGGATTCCAGAAAAGATACAAGTTTAACAGAGGAAGATCACTGGTGCAGGATGTCAGTGATGTGGGGATGTGTGTGGAATGATGCACCTGGGGCATGCCTCTATGAAATATGAATGTGTTCATATGGTCATAGGGCATTATCTCACTGGGTGGAGACCCACAAAACAACCAACAAAATATTAAACTCCCATCCTGGGGAATCCTGCTACATTCTCCAATGGAGTAGCAATAATCTATAGTATATAGACAATGTCTAGCATAAGAGGACAGACTCATACATCAGGCCCTAGATATTACTGCTTGTACTTATGAACCTTATTCTTATAAAATTGAAATTTAGCCTAGTAATATATATTACCTAAGAGTTACCTCCTGAAAACCTTCTTGTTACTCAAATGTAGCCTCTTTCTAAGCCAAACTTAGCACATAAGCTCACTACCTTCCCAAGCCACCTGGCATGGAGCACGATTCCTGGGGGATGGGCCTCCCTGGCAGAGGGATTCTTACTAAGCATTAACAATGATGCATTTGGAAAAAGACCTTGACCAAATGGGAGAAATATCAAACACAGACGAGATTTTATGGCTAAGAGATTTCAAAGTGGTCTGGGAAATCATTCATTCCAGAGGTTATGCTTATGCACATCTCAGGAGGATCTCACTGACTGCCACAGTAAACAATGCCTTAAGCAGTGGTGCTTCTGAGGGCTCTAGAGACATCTGGACCCTATAGGCAGGGCAGACAACCCCAGGAAAGTGGCATGCCTTACCTTGGAATATATGATAACGTATCTCCCCAATGTAACAGTTAGCCTCATTTATAATTTCCCTACACATGATTCTTCTGCCCCTTTTATTTAAACCTATAATTATCACTATACCCATTAAATATGTGCCCTAGAGACTTAAATCTTTGGTCTGTTCTTATACATATTGTGCCCTGAATCTCAGCATACTTGCAGCCAACACCTACTCTCCAGTTCATCAGACTCACCCAAGACAAATAACAAAAGGATGATGATGGATAACACTTATCCCAAGAAACAAAGAGTATCTACAACTGCATGCAAGACAGTTCCATACCTCTGCCTCATGGGATCTATGCCCCTTTTCAATTGGAAACAGAGTGGGTATCACCATCTCAATATTCTCAAGCTAGAGGAACAAACAAATATGGGGGGGGGAGTGCAACTATGGAATAACGTAGACTTATTATCCTAGTAATGGAAGAACTTGTAACATTGATAGAAAGACAGTGGTCACCAGAGGTTCTGAGAGGAGGGAGAGGGAAGAATAAGTGTAACATGGAACATCTTTTCGTGACATTGAAATTGTTCTTCATGATGTTACAATGATGGACACAGGCCATTATACATTTTGTCAAACTTTCAATGGGAGTTTAATTTTGGCCTTCTTTATTCAATTGTTACTGCGTGCAAGGCTTAAGATGGCTGATTTCAAATGAAGAACTTGGTCCTCAATCTGGCCACTCCCGTCTGTGAACCAGGCAGTTGATTTTGCCTGAATGGGAAAGAGACATGGAATTCAGATCACACAGCAATGGCAGGGGGAGGCTCTTTGAGGGCCTTGTGGTTAACCTTATGAACAGTAAAGTACTTTCTGATTAAGAAGAGGACTACTGAAATTCAAACTTTTGCATGATTTTGAATACAACATTTCCACTGTATGAGCAACTTTTGATGTGCTTCTTCCTGCCTGTTTGAATACCTCTCCGAAATCACTCAAGATATGTTTGGTACTTCTGTTCTTACAGTTATCTGATATCTTTCGTGGATGTATGTAATTTTGATCAATGCCCAGTAACAAGCTAGAAAATAATTCTCTCTCAAATGGCAGCTTCTGATTTCAAAACTTAACAGAGTAGCACTATTTCTGTCAAAATTCAGTCTGCATATGTTCTGGTTGCAGATATTTCTAATAATGTCTTGAGCTGCTGGATTACAAGATCCTAATGGACTGCCTGGGCCACAACCTCAGTGCTTTATTTTGTTCCCTATACATGCAGATTTCTTCCTGGCTAATCTGTGAATAGAGGCTAACGGAGTTCATATTGGAGGAATATGATTTTGTCAAAAGCAAAGAAATCTACTAGTCTTCTTGCCTGTTGACAATGTCAATGAAAGAGACAAGTTTTTCCTTCATCACTTGAGAACTATCTCTGGTTGCTTAAGAGCAAGTAATTCCCAGAGGTTTCACAGATTGGGTGTGACATTGAATTTACCTGAGTTTTTCAGTAAGCCTCTATTTGTCATATGGGTGACTGTGGCACTGAATTTTTCCTGAGTTCTTCCTCTGAGGGGCAATTATCATGATATATTAATGTACAGCACTATCTTGCCTTAATGTACCAAGGGTAAGTCCTGCTTCCCTAGATTATGGCAACATTCTGGCAATTCCAAATATTCCTTTGACCAAACAGTGAATGTATAATGATTTTCACTCCACAAGAATACATTCTGTGCTGGTTGTACTCCAATATTGGGTTCAAGAATGAATGAAACGAATAGATTTGAGGTTACAAAATTTGACATTTATATTTGGACTAAATCATCAACATATCTTATGTTGATTAGAGAGTAATGTGATATCTTAACAGTAAAACAGGAGACTGCTCAGAGTATCTCTTATGAAAATAGAGAAATCAAATACAAGCCTCCACATGAAGAAATAAAAAATTACTATTAGTTCCATAAAGACTTAAACCAGAAAGATTTTTAAAGAAAACATTATCACATCTTTAATGAAAAAGTAAATGTAATTTGAATTTTGACAACTCTAGAACCTAGTATAGTATCTAGTATATATTTAGTATATAGATAATATATTTTTATTATTTGTATCAATGTAATCCTTTAAAACAAATTAATTTTGGAATTATTTTGATTGGGGGAAAAATAGAAGGAAATCACAAAATCTTTAGCAGTCTTCATTTTATAGATTCTTTCTCCTTAACAACTCCAGCTCTCAAGAATACCTAAACATGCCTCCTTCTGTTCTGAGCAATAACAGTGGTTGATGTACTAATAAAGATGTACTGAGTGCTATAAAACCAAAGTCGAGTTGTCAAGCTGAAGAGCACATGCCAACTGCTGTCTCCTGTGTACTCAGGATTTATGCTACTTTCTGTCCACAAAAAGCAGGCTTCAAAATGAATATATTACCATCCTGAAGACAACATTGCATTTATGTTAAGTTGTTGCAATTCATTATTGGGACAAAAAGCCTATAAATATCTTTTTTTAGATTAATCTTCTGAAGAAAACTGAAGAGAATAGGATATTTTTGGAAATTATTTTCTCTAAACTTTGTAGAAATCCTTAGTTCTTGTTGTTGTAATGTTAATTTTTAACTACATGAATTTAGAAATAATGAATAAAATTTCCTCTATATTGTATTAAATAAAATTTATACATAAAATTTGTGACTGTGTAATTGTGTTATTACATTAATATACATTTATATATTTACATAGTAACATCATATGTCATACATTGTAAATCTTATATGGAGATTATATGTAGTAAATAGAAATGTATAATTATATATTTATATATTTAAACAAATATATTTGTATTATTTCCTGGTAAGATAAAAAGATTAGGTTATTTTTTTTTATTTCTTTCAGGTTAAAAATAGAGTACTTCTAAGATTTGTTTTTACTGAAGGCCATGAAAAACTCATTTTGAAGAGGTAACTTGGCTTTCATCACAAAAATTTATTTAATTTATATTAAATAAGTGAACACAGCAATGAACAAAAGGAGAGGCAAGTGCAAAGGCCAAGACACTCTTTTGCATTGATGACTGAGAGAGAGATCTCAGGTGAAACTTGTACAGATATAAGGGAAGGGGTAGCACAGGTGGTAAGCCTAAGCAAAATTGTGGAGTGAGCTGAAGTCCAGCATCATTCTGATCACAAGGTGAGCTGAGACATTAATTAGTTGTTTTCTTTTTAGGCAAGGGGGCTGTATTAGTCAGGGTTCCCTGGGGAAACAGAATCAACAGGAGCTATCTGTCAATAATATGAGATTTAATGAGTCTCTCAAGTGACTGTGGGGATGCACAAGTCCAGGTTCTGCAGGCAGGCTGCAAGCCAGGGTCTCCGATAAAAGACAGATGAAAGGTCCTTGATGAGTTTCTGGGAGATATTGGCTGTGCAAAGAAGAGCTGGGAAATTATCTCTGAAGGTTGAAATCACTTCCCCATTTAGGGCATTCAATTGACTGATAAAGCTTCACCCATTGCTAATGGCAATCTTCCTAATTGATGTAGATGTAATCAGCTATCCATGCAGTAATCTCACTGGTGACTAAAGTCTATAAACGCCCTTGTATTACATTAGCTCAGTGCTTGCTTGGCCAAACAACTGAGTACAATTACCTGACAGAGTTGACACATTAACCTAACCATCACAGTCCACCCCTTGTCAACTTGGCAACACATTACGTTAAACCATACTTAGTGTCTAAGTAAAAACAATAACAGACATGCACACATATATATTTCCACCTAACAATGTTCAACTCACCTGTGTAACACTGGAAACACATTAATTCCCTACAGAATACAGTGCAAGTCTTTGGGTAATATTCACTCTTAAACTTGATATCCTTAACTATTATGACATGAAACTAATACAACTTTTCATAAGATAGGGGAAAAAATGTTGGGAAAGAAAAAAAAGAAATTCATTTTGTGTACATATACAATCATACTAATAAAGAGACAAGGAAGAAAGGTTCATGACTATTACAGTCCTCATTTCTACTCATCACATGGTTGAAGTTCATATTTATCCCTTCCTTCTCCCACTACCTATTCAATGTTCCCTTCAGCAAGCACTTCAGCTGGCCGTGGTTCTTTGCCTGGTGGGGTGACCCAAACTTTCACTCATGAAGATTCTGGGCCATTGTTAGTCTTGATTGGATTGGCTTGTTGAAATTTTCCATTGACTTTGATCACAGGGCATGGCAGTACTAGGAGATGTCCTAGAGGATCTCCTGTATTCCAGGCAAACTCTTTTTTACCCCCATTATGTAGATGTAGTCCTATTTCTCCTTTATAGTCAGGATCAATCCCGAGCCCGTACAGTAACTCCCTTTTTTTGCCCAAAGTGGCCAGGTGGCAGTCTTAACTTCCAGTTCAATGGAATCATTGTTTTGTTCCCTTGTGGCAGCACTTCCCCTTTTGGGACTAAAACCAGTAAACTAGCAGAGCTTAAGGTTGCAGGGACAGGAAGCAAAAATTTTCCTAGTGGGTCACTAGGGGTAATAATGAGTGGTGCCACTCCCATTTCCACCCCTTGATTCTTAGACTTATGAATCCTGGCTATGGGAGAAGCAGCACCTTAGAGTGGATGCTATTTAGAGCATACACAGCCTCCTGGAGGACATTGCCCCAGCCCTGTAAGGTATTGCCTCCTAGTTGGCACCGTAATTGAGTCTTCAAAGTGCCATTCCACTGTTCTATCAATCCAGCTCCATCAGGGTGATGGGGAACATGGTAAAAACCAGTGAATTCCATGGGCATATCCCCATTCCTGCACATCATTTGCAGTGAAATGGGTTCCTTGATGAGAAGCAATGCTGTGTGGAATGCCATGGCAGTAGATAAGACATTCAATAAGTCCACCAATGGTAGTTTTGAAAGAAGCATTGCAAGCAGGAAATGCAAACCCATATCCAGAGTATGAGTCTATTCCATTTAAACCAACTTTATGGGTTTTTGGGTCAGACAATACCCAGCTCATGATAGGCAACTGAGTTCTCATGGTAACTTGATAGCCCATGGTTAAGCATTCAGACTCTACAAAGGCACAGTAGGAGGTTAAAACTGTTTCTCAAAAGGAAAGTAGTTATCTGCAGAGGATGGCAGGGCTTTACTCCAAAATCCTAAGGGTCTGCATTGTGAATCCCCCATAGGTGCCTGCCAAAGGCTCCAGACAGCATCTTTATTTGCCACTGAAACTTCCAGCACCATTTTATCTGCTGGATATTATGGCCCAAGTGGTAGTGCAGCTGGCACAGCAGGCTGGACATGCTGCAGAGTCTCCTCTTGTTCTGGTCCCCAATCAAGCTAGCAGCTTTTCTGGTCACTGGGTAAATGGGCTGGAGTAGCACACCCAAGTGAGTAATATGTTGTCTCCAAAACCTGAAGAGGTCAAGTAAGTGTTGTGCCTCTTTTTTGGTCATAGAGGGGTCAGATTCAACAGCTTATTCTTTATTTAAGGAAGGATATTTCAACATGTCCCATACGACTGGACACCTAGGAATTTCACTGAGGTGGAAGGACCCTATATTTTTGTTGGATTTATCTCCCATCCTCTCTCATGCAAATGCCCTACCAATAAGTCTAGAGTTTTTACTAATTCTTGCTCACTAGGTTCTATCAACATGATATCATCAATATAATGAACCAGTGTGATGTCTCATGGAACTGAGAGATGATCAAGGTCCCGGTGGACAATATTATGACATAAGGCTGGAGAGTTGATATACTCCTGAGGCAGGACAGTGAAGGCATACTGTTGGCCTTGCCAACTAAAAGCAAACTGCTTCTGGTGGTCCTTACTAATGGCAATTGAGAAAAAAGCATTTTCCAGATCAACAGCTACATACCATGTACCAGGGGATGGGTTGATTTCCTCAAGCATTGATACCACATCTGGGACAGCAGCTGCAATTGGAATCACCACCTGGTTAAGTTTATGATAATCTACTGTCATCCTGCAAGATGCATATATTTTCTGCACAGACCAAATAGGAGAGTTGAATGGGGATATGTTTGGAATCACCATCCCTGCATCCTTCAAATCCTTGATGGTGGCACTAATCTCTGCTATCACTCCAGAAATCTGGTATTGCTTTTGATTTATTATTTTGTTAGGTATGAGCAGTTCTAGTGGTTTCCACTTGACTTTTCCAACCATAATAGCACCCACTCCACAAGGCAGGGATCCAAAGTGGGGATTCTGCCAGTTACTGAGTATGTCTATTCCAATTGTGCATTCTGGAACTGGAGAAATAACCACAGCATGGGTCTGGGACCCACTGGAACCACTGTGAGATGGACCTGAGCTAAAACTCCATCAATCACCTGACCTTCATAAGCTGCCACTCTGACTGGTAGACCACAGTGACATTTTGTGTCTCTTGGAATTAATGTCAGTTTTGAGCCAGTGTCTAATAATCCCTAAAGTGTCTCATGATTTCCTTTTTCCCAATGCACAGTTACTCTGATAAAAGGCCCTAGGTCTCCTTGGGGAAAGGTGGGAGGAAGATTAACAGTATACATTTTTGGCAGTTTAGTAGGGCCCTTCCCCAAGGGGACCTGACCTTCTCCTCATTCAAGAGGCTCTGGTTCCGTAAACTGTCTCAATTCTGGGAATTAATTAAGGGGCCATGATTCTCTGCATCTGTAATTTGAGTTAGGGTTTTGTTTATTTGACCTAGAACTCTTCTGTTTATATAGATCCAGAAGATATTTAGTGGACTGCCCATCTTTTTCACTTCTAGGTACACCATCATCTATTAGCCAACACCAAAACTCTATGCAACTTAGACTGTTTTGAGTACTGCTTTGAATTTGCCTTTCATTGCGATAGCCAGAACCACCTTGTCTTTGGTGAATAACTACCAATACTCGACTTTTACTGGACCGAGATCCGATCATCCCCATAATGTTTAAGGATTCTAATTCTATTACAGCTCTCCCTACAGTAATATCTGAAATACAGAGAAGAACAAACACAGAGCTCTTCAGGGAAGATGGAGTTCATCTTCCAAAGTTATTCCTCACAGTCCTGGTTAAAGATATGTCTTGTGGACATTCCTGGGATGGATGGGCAAGTCACAAATGGTAAATCCATTCCTGCAATCCAATCTCCCTAAGCCTTTGAATTCCCTCTTCTACTGCATACCAGGGCAAATCAGGCATCTCAATGTCAGACATGCTAGGCCATCTTTTGGTCCATGTTTCAGTTAGCCACCCAAAGAAACTGTTAGAGTCCTTATAACCCCTCGAGCTACAGCATTGAATCCAGAATTTCTGCTTAGTTGGCCCATATCAATAAATTCAGCCCGATCCAACTTTATATTCCTTCCACCATTATCCCATACCCTTAGTATCCATTCCCACACATATTCCCCTGATTTCTGTCTATATAAGTTGGAAAACTCATAGAGTTCCTTCAAAGTACAGCTTGCTTTCTCATGGGTCACACTGTATATTTCACCTTTGTGGGCTTGTTGTTATTTTAGTCTAGTAATAGGTCTGGAAGACAAGAAGGTTGGTGGGGTGCCTAAGGAGAAAGATTAGAAATATCTTTCAAGCTACCGACCTCTTCTGGTGAGACAGGATTAATCTCTTCAGGCAGGGTTTGGAAGGCAGATTCCTCAGGGCAGACTGGAGGCTGGGCAGTGCATACTGAAGTTTGGCTGGTACCTGCCTCATGGCTGGGAGGAGGTCCAGACTTTCTAGGGCAGGCTAGAAGCTGGGCAGTGAAGGCGTCAGTTTGCCTGGTACTCCCTCAGGGCTGGAAGGAGATCCAGCTGGAGGTTGGGTGATACCAGGTTTACAAGGTGTGGTCTCCACAGGGCAGGCCATCACAGGTTTATCTGGTACAGTCTCAGCAGAATTTAGTGTTCCTGTGTCCCCACCAATATTTTCATCATCCCATATGTCTCCATCTCAATCCTCTGGGTTCCACTCCTTTCTAATCAATGCCTTGCTTTAACTGCAGGAATCCTGAAGGGTTGAGATTTTAGTTTCCTTCGTAATTCTGCTACATGTACAATGAGAGTTTGAGTTTTGTTCTCAGATATCTCAAGTCTTTGGCTAAAGGAGACAAGATTTTCTTTCAGAGCACACATAGAAACTAACATCATTCATGCAGCATTTCAGTTTTAAATTTGAAGACTTTAGCTCATCTCTTTCCTTTAAAACTGTATCTAGAGTATCTAGGAGGAGCCAGCCAACATCATTATACCTTTTGACTCCAGAATACTCTGTTAAGGTGTTGAAAATACTGTCACCTAGACCCTTGCTTCTTAAAAGCATTGAAGCAGGGGAATCCAGTGATGATATTTTGTGTATCTCTCTTGCCAGCTCACGCCATGGACTGTTAGCAACCTCTTCATCACAGGAAAGGGCATCATTAGTACCCTTGAGTCCAGTTAGAGTAGAGAACCAATTGAAAAACTCTCAGAACCACCTCAGACAACCCATATTTAAGATCCTGTTCCTCAAGAACCACTCCCCGTACCAGCTGTATTAGTCAGTGCTCCTTGGGGAAACAGAATCAACAAGAGATAGCTGTTAATAATATGAGATTTCATAGGAGTCTCTCACAAGACCGTGGGGATGCACAAGTCCAGGTTTCGCAGGCAGGCTACAAACCAAGGCCTTCGATGAAAGTCCAATGAAGGTCCTTGATGAGTTTCCGGAAGATGTTGGCTGTGCAAAGTCGAGCTGAGAAATTCTCTCTGAATGTTGAAATCACTTCCCCATTTAAGGCATTCAATTGACTGGGTAAATCTTCACTCATTGTTGATGGCAATTTTTCTGATTTATGTAGATGTAATCAGCTATCTATGTGGTAATCACACTGGTGACTAGAGTCCATAAATGTCCTTGTATTACAATTAGCCCAGTGCTTGCTTGACCAAACACCTGGGCACAGTTACCTGGCTGAGTCAACACATTACCCTAACCACCACAGGGGACTTTACAATCCATATTAAACAGTCACTGACATGGAGTACCCACTAAGAGAGTAGTATGCTCCACCAGGCAACTCTAGGTAAAGTAATTTTTGACAGATAAAGATAATTTCTGAAGAGTCCAGATGTGAACAGTTTGCAGGCCACACTCACATGTGCTGGTGTGTGGATAGGCAAGGAGGGGAGAGACACATCAACCCCAAAAAGGAAGTCTCAATGAAGCCCAAATTAATTCACTAGATGACCCTTAGCTAAATGCCTTTGTATATATCCTTTACTTACTGGCCACATGTATGATGTACAATTTTTCCACTGCAACTAATCTTTCCTTTTGCCACCCCAAGTTCCTCCCTCTTTCATGATCCTCTAAATGTCAGAATTTTATCACTCAGCTGTTTATCATTTCGTTTTCTTTTTTACCTTAGTGAAGGCATAGGCAGCAAAGTGAGTGGCTATGGAAGCATAGACATCAAGCAGAGAAGCCAAGCTTGCCTCCAGCCTTTAGGTCAGACTAAAGGGAAAACAAAGCTGGGGACAGGGAGAATCTTTAAATCAGTTTGGTAAGAAAAGCTTTGATATTAGACTTTTCTGGACATTTTGCTTTGCTTTGTTTTTCAATTTTTAAAAATTAATTTTAAAAATAAACTTTATTTTTAGAACAGTATTAGGTTCACAAATAATTGAGAAGATAGTGTTTCCTGCACTCAGTTTCCCCATTTATTAACATATTATGTTAGAATGCTACATTTTAAAAATTATATTCATGTATAATGACACATTATTATTAATTAAAATCCATATGTTATCCAGATTTCCTTAGTTTTTACCTAATTTCCTTTTGCTGTTCTAAAACACCACCCAGGAAACCACATTATATTTAGTTGTCGTATCTCTTTAGGCTCCTCTTGGCTGTGACAAATTCTTGGACTTTCTTTATTTTTGTTGACTTTAAAAGTCTTGAGGGTTACTGAACAGTTATTTTGTAGGATGCCCCTCTATTGGAATTTGTCTGATTTTTTTTTTTTCATGATTATACAGGGGTCATGTTTTTTGCAGGAGAAGGACCAAAGAGGAAAGTGTCATTTATATCACCAGATATAAAGGGTAAATACTATCAACATGATTTATCACATGTGATGTCTACCTGACTAATGTAGGGTTTGCCGGGCTCCTCTAATATAAAGTTACTCTTTTTTCATTGTTTCCCTCCTATGTTCTTTGGAATGAAATAAAGGAAATCACTATTTGCAGTCCACACTTAGAAGTGGGGAATAATGCTATGTCTTCATGAAGTCATAATATCTATACAAATTGATTGGAATTTCTCTGCACTGGAGGTCTTTCTACTACCACACTGTTATAAGTCTACTAGGCTGCCAAAATGCAATAAACAGTCATACCTTGATCCTTGGCTGCTTTGAAACTCATCAAATTTGGTACTCGATGCATTTTGACGTGAAGATTTTGTCCCAGTATGTGTCATTTGTTTGGTACTTTATGTGCAGGCTAGAACTTATCAGTTTCAGTGGCCTCTTAACTTCACCACCCTTTCCAGCAGAAACAGTCACACATTAGTCCTTACTCTTGCCCTGTGCACATCCCATTGCAATCGTATCTTAGTTTCTGTGGTCAATTTGTGTATTTTGCATTGTTTGTCTCATCACGGGTCCTAAGAAAATGAGCAGTGAAAGCACTGAGCAGAAAAGAAAATTATTTCACAGTACTATTGAGCAAAAAAAATTAAAAAGGAAATAATATGTAAATATGAGTGCAGTATTCGCATTACTGATCTTTCTAGGATATATGGTATAACCAGAACAATTTTCTCCACCATCATTAAGAAAAAAGATGTGATAAAAAAGGCTGATGTTTGAATAGAGTTAAAGCAGTAAAAAAGCAGCATTCACAAACACTCCAAACACTGGAGGAAGTTGAAAAGCTGTTATTAATTTGGGTAAACGAGAAGCATTTAGCGGGTGACAGTGTATTGGAAGCCATGATATGTGAAAAAGCAAAAGTGTTGCATGCCAATCTTTTGAAAAACAAACAGAAACTGGGTGATGAAAGTGCTGAAGTTTTTAAGGCCAGCCACCACTGGATTAATAATTTTAAAAGAAGACTTGCATCATAGTGTCATGAGGCATGGTGAGGCAGCAAGTGCAAATAAAAAGGCTGCTGAAGAATTCATCAGTGAATTTCAAGACCATGTAGTGGCTGAGAGTTTTATTCCCCACCAAGTTTTGAACTGTGATGAGACTGGAGATTTTTGGGAAAAAAATAATGCCAAGTAGAACCTACATCACAAAAGAGGAGAAGTCATTACCAGGCCACAAACCAATGAAGGACAGGCTCACTCTGTTATTGTGTGGGAATGCTAGTGGGGACTTAAAACTCAAGCTTAGTTCTACTAGCCTATCATAGTGAAAACCTGTTAGTTTTCAAGAAGCATAATGTCATAAAAAGCAAACTCCATGTGATGTGGAGGGCAAACAGCAAAGCTTGGGTCATGAGGCAATTTTTCACCGAGTGGATAAATGAAGTGTTTGGTCCCTCAGTGAAAAAATATTTGCTGGAGAAAGATTTGCCTCTGAAAGGGCCTGCCCACCCTCCAGGCTTGGAGGATGACTTACTAGAGGAGTTCAGCTCATTCACTGTAATGTTCCTGCCCCCAACACCACTCCTCTCATCCAGCCCATGGATCAGCAGGTCATTTCAAACTTCAAAAAGTTATACACCAAGGTGCTTTTCCAAAGGTGATTTGAGATCACCTCTGACACCCAGTTGACCCTCATGGAATTCTGGAAGGAGCATTTCAATATCCTATATTGTCTTAACCTTATTGATAAGGTCTGGAACGAAGTCTCTTATAGAACGAAGAATTTGGCATGGGAGAATTTGTGTCCAGAAGCTGTGACTCAGAAAGACTCCAAAGGGCTTGAGGCTGACCCCAAGCTTGCTGGTACAGTGGCTCTGTCCCACCCATGGTGGCTCTGCCCCACCCACATCGGCTTGCCCTCTCAAGGCGGTCTTCCCGCTTGTAGAGGACCCGGGAACTGAACCCGGGGCCTCCCATGTGGTGAACTGGCACCCTATCCACTGGGCTACAGCCAGCCCCCTCCAGTTCCTTGATAAAAGAAATGTGTGCAAAATGGGCAGAAGTTCAAAACTTTGTGGAGAAGTACCATCCGGACAAAGCTCTGACAAGCAGAAATATTAATTTATTGAATGACCAAAGAATTTCACACTTTTGAGGAATTCTGAAAAGAAGACAGAAGCAGTCCTCATTGGATAAGTTTTTAGTGAAGGTGACAAAGAGTTTGTCAGAGCCTGTGGTACAAGTTGAAAAAAGGCAGAAAAGAGAAAGACCACCTGAAGTGCAAGTGCTCGATATTCTATTGGAGCGGGACTCTCCTTTCAGGCAACACTCCACGTAACCTCTCCTCCTTGACACTCTCCTCCCACTATCCTATTAGGTCATGGACTCCTCTCAGTACATATAAAGTAAAGCTTTTATTTGATCTAAGTATTTATTAATTTTAGGTTTATTTCTCATATAAAGTAATGATATACAACCCTATCTTTTTACATATTGCCTTAAAATATGCATTATCTTTGGTTTGGAATGCATTAAATTTCCTTACATTATTACTTATTGGAAAATTTTGTTTGGTACTCATCATTTTTGGTACTTGTCATGCCTCCTGGGACCAATTAACAAAGAGTAGTGAGGTACCTCTGTACTAGAAATGTGTTGGCTTTTAACAATGGTAATTTCTTAGATTACAAGCTTATAGTTCTGATGCTGTGAAAATGTCCAAATCAAGGCACCATCAGGCAATGCTTTCTCCCTGAAGACCAGCTGCCAGCGATCCTGAACTCCGCTGTCTTATGGCAAGGCACATGGTGGGATCTGTTGGTCTCTCCCTTTTCTGGGTTTCAATCTTATCAGCTTCTGGCTTCCATAGATTTCTCTCTGCTTCTGTGGTCTTCTCTCTGTCTCTCTCTCCATATTCATGACATTTGTTAAGGACTCCAGTAAAAGGTTTAAGACCCACCCTGGATCATGGCTTAATTGAAGTAACCTAATCAAAGGATACTACCCATAATAAGTTCACACCCACAGGAATTGACCAGCTTTAAGAACACGATTTTTTGGAGGTACATACAGTCTCAAACTACCACATTCCACCCTTTGGACCCCAAACAGATATTTTCTTTCCATATGCAAACACATCATTCCATAACACTATTTCAAAAGCCTTAAGTTATTTCAATAACAATATTAATTACAAAGTCTCATCAAAATCGGTTATAAGTTTGTTCCCTCCTTAGGTACAATTCCCCTTGGGCTATGTATGTGACTATGAAACATAGAACAAGTTATCTGCTTCCAATATACAAAGGAAGGGCAATTATAGGATAAATATTCTAATTTCCATGAGAATTTGGAAAGAAATCAGGGTTGCGGGTAGTAAATATTTCCAAATCCCTGAAGGACATACACCAGTAGGTTTCAAAGTCTGAGAGTCATCTATGGACTATCATGTCATCTATGAAATATCATGCCCTGTTCTCTGGCCTGATGGAGCAGAAGCCTCACCCTTTCCAAGGCCTTGCACTACAGCCATACTTTCAGCTCCACTCTTATCAAACATCTAGGTGACAGCTAAGGGCTCCACAATCTCCCAGGCATCTGAGAAATATGAGGTGGTAACACTCTTCCTGAACAATGCTGCAGAAGACCTGCCTTCATAAAGTTCCAAGGCAAACTCACCCTTTCCACAAATAGGGGTAGGGTGCTGTCTGGGCCCAAGAATATATTTTCAGTCCAGACCTCAGATTCCATAGTTCTATCTTTGAAATAAGTTTTCCTTCAATCTGTCCCTTTTCTGTCCCTTTTAGTCCAGGATGGAGAGTTTCATTCATACAGATCTTGCAAAAAAAGTGTTGATTTCACATATAGAACACAGGGGTCCAAACTGTCAGACAATAAGACTTTCCATAAATACTTTCTGGATAACTGCATTTCCAATCCTGACTTGCCCTGAAATGGCTGACTGGTTTCATATTCAGTTAAATGTTCATATGGTACACTGTTCTCTGAAGACTCATTTTGCAGAAGCTCAGTATCTTCCAGACCCAAAATTTCTGGTTTCTTTCTGTCTATAATATACAAGAAGAAGCTAGGCCATAGTTTCCACATTTAGTTTGGAATCTCTTCAGCTAAATGGCCAAGCTCATCACTTTCAAAATCTGTCTTCCATCTAACATCAGGAGTCAATTTTGCCAAGTTCTCTGCCACTTTAAAGCAAGGATTGCCTTTTTTCCAGTTTGCTATGACACATTCATCATTTCTGTCTAAGGCCTTATCAGAAGTACCCTTAGTGTCCATATTTTTATCAACAGTCTCTTTAAAGCAATCTAGGTCTTTTCTATCAAGCACCTCACAATCCTTCCATTATGTTATATTTATAAAACCATTCTGACATTTTTAATTTTTGGCAGCAGCAGTGTCTCACTTTCCTGGTACCAATTTCTGTCTTAGTGTGCTAAAGGTTGCCAATGCAAAATACCAGAAATGGGGTGGTTTTTACCATTGGAATTTATTAGGTTAAAAACTTCCAGATCTGAGGCTGTGAAAATATCCAACCAAGGCATTTTCAGAGATACTGTCCCACTAAAGGTTAACTGCTGGTGATCCTGGAATCCTTCCATGTGTCAAGGCACAATTGAGGCTGGTCTCTGCTGAGGTCTTTGCTTTTCCCTTCAGGCCCACATTCTCCCCAAGCTCAGTTGTGGGTGATCAGGCACATGACAGAGCATAAAGGTGGCTCTGCAGTTCTCTGGAGCTCCAGTGTGGGCGATCAGACATATGTCCTCTGCTGTCCTTTGGGACTTGTCTCTTTCAGCCTCTAGGGGGACTCTTTCCATGCTTCTGTGCTCTGCAGATTCCAGCATCTTGGGGTTTCTCTGTCTCTGACACTTTTTCTATATAACTCTGCTTTTAGTCCTCATCCTCCATTTATAAAAGATACCAGTAAGAAAATTATGACCAACCCTGGGTCTCGCAATCTAATCAAAGGCCCTTAACTGAATCTATCTAATCAAAAGTGATCTATGCAAAAGGTCCCATAACTGAATTTAACCTAAAGTTCTCATAAATAAGTTTACAAGCACAGGAATGGGTTACATTAAGAACATACTTTTTTGTGGCCCACAGAAGACTCAAACTAGCATACCAAATAAATAAATAGTAAAATAAAGCCAAGGGAATACAAATAACTAAAGATCTAAAATTGATATTATGAAAATTAAAAGGAAACCAATAAAGATAAGAAATTTTTATAATCTTATACATGAGAATCAAAATGATAATATCCTTAATACTTGATATCTTAAGCATAAATATGAAGAAAAAAACCCAAAACATACACTCAGAAGAACTTATATCAATCATCATAGGAGACTAGAAGTTTCAGTTAGCCTCATTATTAATCAATACAATATAGATTTAAGGCATCTTTTTCACATATTGGGTTTAAAAATACTTATGGAAAGCATTCATTACTGGTCCAAATGTGAGGAAATAAACATGCATTTTAAGAGTATGCAAGATTGTTAAACATTTTTGTAGAGTTATGGATTTGTGCATGATCTAAGATCAGGGAAGAAGCATATTTTATAAAACTAAAGGAAAAGTTTATATCAAGTAATCTATGAAGCAGTTTCAAGAAATAGCTGGGCTCAGAAAGAGGCAAACAAAGAATAGATTTATTGTTTACTTTTACATTTAAACCTCATTGTCAATTCATTCACTTTGACAAGATCAAGTCCTGTGCCGATCATATACTTTTTTAGTGTTAGCATATCTTATGAATATATACCCCAAATTTTCAGGTATTAAGAGTCCCATGATCATATCAAAATTGATGAAAAAAAAAGCATTTCAAAAAATATAACAACGATTTATGGTAAAACTCAGAGAAAACCAGCAATAGAGAAAAAAACTTCATCTTGATAATGAATGTCTACAAAAAACACACAGTTTACATCATACTTAGTGGTAAGGAAATTGATGCTTTCCCTTAAGAATGGGAAAAGGCAAATGTGTTCCTTCTTACCACTCCTATTAAATATCCTTCTGGAACTCCCAGCTAGTGCACTAAAACAAAAGGAAAGAAAGGGTATACATATTGGGAAAACTGTTTTAGTTTGCAGATGAAATGATTGTCTATATGGACAGAATAATCAAAAAATTCCTAAAATATACTGGAAGAAAGTATAGCAAAGTTGCAGAATATAAGATTACTCAAGGGAGCTGGCTGTAGCCCAGTGGATAGGGCACCAGTTCACCACATGGGTGGCCCTGGGTTCGGTTCCCAGGGGCCTCTCTGAGCAGGCAGACTGCCTTGAGAGGGCAAGCAACCATGGGCGGGGCAGAGCTGCCGTGGGCAGGGCAAAAAGCCACCACGGGCAGGGCAAAGCCACTACAGGCAGGGCAAAGGCACCACATGCAGGGCAAGTTGCCCGCGAACAGAGCAGAGCCGCCCACGAACAGAGCAGAGCCACCCATGAGCAGAGCAGAGCCGCCCGCTAGTGGGGCAAGCTGCCTGTGCGGTGAGCTGACTCGGCGCATCGCCGCAATGGAGGGAGACAAAGGAGACACAGAAGAACGCAAAAATGAACACAGCAAGAACAAGCAGAAGGGGGGGGGTATGTAACAAAACAAACAAAGAAAAAGATTACTCAAAAGTCAATTACTCTACTCCATACCATCAATTAATGATTGGAATTTGAAATAAAAAATACCATTTATAGTATTACTGAAAAGTATAAACTAATTAGGTATTAATATACCAAAATATTTACAGATCTACATGTAGAAAATGATAACGTTCTGAATATAGAAATCAAAGATGTAAATCAATGGCAAGATATTCTATGGTCATGGGTTGGAAGGCTCAATATTGTTAAGTTGCCAATTCTTCCCAATTTTAACAATGGATTCAACACAATCCAGATCAAAATCCCAGCCAGTTATTTTGTAAATATTGAGAAACAGATTCTAAAATGTATATGTAAAGACAAAATGCCTGAAATAGCCATCAAATACTGAAGAAGAACAAAGTTGGAGTCTCAGACTACCTGAATTTAAGATTTAGTATAAAGCTAAAGAAATGAAAATGGAATACCACTGTTAAAAGAGTAGATACACAGTTTAGCATAACAGAATAGAGATTCCAGAAATAGAAATTCACAAGTCTTCAAGAAATGATTCAGGAAAAATTAGACATCCATATATTAAAAAGTGAATTTAGTCAAAAATCTAACAATTTTCACAAAAAATAACTCATAAAAGACTATAGATGTAAATGTAAAATTCAAAACTATATAACTGTTAGAAAAACATTGGAGAAAAATTAAGTAAACTTTCTTGTGCTAATGAATTTTCAGATAGAACATCAAAAGCACTATCCATGAAAAAATATAAATGTATAAGTTGAACTTATTAAAAATAAAACAAAAAAACAAATCAAAAAAACACTTGTGCTTTGTGAAAGACATCGTGGAGGGAAAGAAAACTCAAATTGTAGACTGGGAGAAAAATACTTTAAAACATATATTGTGTAAAGAACTTGTACCAAAATATATAAAGTACCCTTAAAACTCAATAATAATTAATCAAACAACCCAATTAACTTAGGCAACTTATTTGAACAGAAATATACTAAAGAAAGTAGATAGCAAAGAAACATATGTAAAATATTCAAAATCAAACATTATTAGGGAATTGCAAGTTAAAAAGAACCACAAGACATCACTACACACCTATTAGAATGGCTATAATACAAAAAAACTGACATTCATTGCTGATGGGAATCCAAAATTCTAGTAGTTTCATAAGCTTAGTATGCAATCCAGCAATTAGACTCCTAGGTATTTACCCAAGTTATTTGAAAACTCCTGTCCACTCATAAAACTGATGTCTGTGCAAAAATCTGCACACAAATGTTTATAGCAGCTTTATTCATTATTGTTCAAACCTTAAATAAAACAAGATGTCCTTCCATAGGTGAATGGATAAACAGAATTTAATACTTCTATAAAATGGAACCGTATACAATGATAAGAAAGAATGAGCTCTTTAGTTACAAAAGAGATGGAGGAACTTAAATTCATATTGCTAAGTAAAAAAAGCCAGTCTGAAAAGGCCATATCTTATATGATTCCATCTATATGACATTCAAGACAAGGTCAAATTATAGGAACATTATTAGGATCAGTAGTTCCCAGGGATTCAGTAGGAAAATAGGATGAATAGGGCATTTTTTAGGGTAGTATAATTATTCAGTATAATACTTTAATGGTGGCTACATGGCATCATGCATTTATCAAAACCCATAGACCTATAAAACACAAAGTGTGAACCTTAATATACATTGTGGATTTAGCTAATGATAATGTATAAATATTGGTTCATCATTTGTGGTAATAAATTTGCCACATTAATGCAATGTTTTTAATTGGGAAAATTGTGTCCTGGAGAAAGAAGGAATAAATATAAGGGAAGTTTCTGTGCTATTCTTCTGTACACTTAAAACTGCTCTAAAATATAATCTATAAAAATAGTTAAAATATGAATTTTCCTCTGATTATAACTTTGGAAGCATCTTATTATAATTATTATTAGCATTATTTTAGAGTGTTTTGCTTGCATTGTACTCATGCATTTAATTTATTATTTCTCTATAAAAAGAACTAGAAGAATATTTTTAAACTTTTCCAGAAAATACATACTTTCTATAAAAGTTTTACTTAATTGTTTGTGCCCTTATTGCATTCACTTACATTATCTTTTGGGTTAGAAGATCATATCTATTATTTATTTATTTATTTAGGTTCTGATAGTAATGCAGCAATTATTTTAAGTTTACACTGTTGGTTAATATTTGGAGTATGCTCTCTCCAAATACCTTTCTAATTATTTAATTATAAATATATTTTATCTTCTAGATATGAAATTTATGGTTTCTTTCTCCTTTTTCCTTACTCTTGCTTTCTTCTTCCCTCCCTCCCTCCTTCCCTCCTTACTTCTCATCATTAAAATTTGTGTCTTTTTCTTCAAAGCTCTGGAAGTCTTTCTTTAGAGCTTCTTTATGTAAAGACTTAATAAAGAATTATTTATATATCTTTAAGTAATGACTATATTTTCTGCAGGTTATTATTTGATAGTCACATTTTCTATGATCATTTTAAGTACTTGAAATATTTGCTTATTAGTCGAATAGATTTATGCCTTCAAGGTTACCTAATTTTTTTTATAGATTCAATGACTCAGTGCTTACATAAATTATAAATAAGGAGACTTTTATTCTTATTCTTAAGATCGGATCCTTATTTTGAATTAAAGCAAGTCTCCATGCTTCTGATGAGATTTATCATTGCTGTTTTGCTCTATTTTATTCCTATTTTCTCATCTATTAAGGGGATCACTATGTGTATATATATTTTTCATCATAAAGGAAATTGATATGGATTTTAATTAAGGTTTCCAAAGCATTTTTCAAGCCTAATAAAAAAGAGAAAATACTCAGATTTGCCATTAAAGTCACATAATATCATTTTATTAATTTAACAGTTATTAGAAACCCTACTTCTAAAAATAGAAATTATGACATAAAATACATGAATAATATATTGGGGCCAATGCTCTGAAGTTCAACAAATTATTCATTAATGCATTCAACCATTCAACAAACACTTAGCATCCATTATGTGATAGAGTAAAAGCTAAATACTGAAGATGCATCCTCTTCCTTGAGAGGGTTTGTTTTTCAGGTATCATTAACCTGAGCCATTCTTAGAGATGGGATTGTTGTCTCCAAATGAGGTTGTATAATTTTCTTAAGTTACCCAGCAAACTTTTGAAAAAATATTTAACCTCATAATATTAGGATTTGGACCAAATATGGGGTAAGATATTCCCCTGAAAAGATCTGCCAAAAATATTTCTAAATGAGTTTACAAACATTGCAAGGACCAAAATAAAATAATAGGGCCTTATAAGTAGTAATATGATGTACAATTTGATAGATGGAGATTATTTAAAAAATCCAACAGTGGAATATATGCACTGTTAAATGATTACTCAATAAAATATTACTTACATTCTTAAAGAAATACCATAAAACATGGGCAAGGCATTTATAGATTTTCTTCACTCTTTTATATCTACACTCTTGTGAGTTCAGAATCATACTTTTTCCACTAACTAGGAGGCAGGAAATACAGGTGAAGTACCAATATGATTTCAAACAAACTAATATTGAATGAATGGTCAGGTAGATGAAAGAATAAATAGAAAGAAAGAGAGAGAGGAAAGAGAGGCAGATAGAAGACAGAGACAGATGAAGGGAGGAAAAGAGAAAAGAAGGAGGGAAGGTGGAACTGAGGTATATTAGTCAGCCAAAGGGGTGCCTTTGCAATATACCAATAATTGGTTGGTTTTTATAAAGGGTATTTATTTGGGGTAGAAGCTTACAGTTACCAGGCCACAAAGCATATGTTTCTTCCTTCACCAAAGTCCATTGCCACGTGTTGGAGC